>CAUPSL010001420.1:0-222083 GCA_963514005.1 Raja brachyura
CTCCCTCTCCCTCTCCCTTCATCCTCTCCCTTTCCTTCTCCCTTCCTCCTCCCCCTCTATCTCTCTCCCTTCCTTCTCTACCTCTGCCTCCCCCTCCCCCTTCCTCCTCTCCCTCCCCTCCCCCCCCTCCCTTCCTCCTCTCCCTCTCCCTCTCACTTCCTCCTCTCTCTCTCCGCCTCCCATCCACCTCTCCCTCTCCCTCTACCTTCCTCCTCTCCCTCTCCCGCTCCCTTACTCCTCTCGCATCTCCCTCTCCCTCCTCCTTCCTCCTCCCCCTCTCTCTCTCCCTTTCCCCTCTCCCTCTTCCTCTCCCGTCCTCCTCTCCGTCTCCCTTCCTCCTCTCCCACGCCCTCCCTCCACTCCCTCTCATTTCCTCCTCTCCCTCTCCCTCTCTCTTCCTCCTCTCACTCTCCCCTCCACCTCCCCCTCTCCCTTTCTCCTCTCCCTCCCATCGTCCTCTCCCTTCCTCTTCTCCATCTCTCTCTCCCTCTCCCCTCCTCCTCTCCTTCTCTCTCGCCATTCCTCCTCTCCCTCTCCATCTCCCTCTCCCTTCCCCCCTCCCTCTCCCTTCACCCTCCCTCTCGCTTCATCCTCACCGGCCCCCTTCCTCCTCTCCCTCTCCCCCTCCCTTCCTCCTCCCCCTCTCCCTTCCTCCGCTCCCTCTCCCTCTCTCTTCCTCCTCTCCCTCTTTCCTCCCCTCCCTCTCCCTTCCTCCCTCCCTCTCTCCATTCCTCCTCTCCCGCTCACTCTCCCTCTCTATTCCTTCTCTCCCTCTCCTTCTCCCTCTCCCTCCCCCTATCCCTTCCTCCTCTCCTTCTCCCTTTCCCTTCCTCCTTTCCCTCTGCATATCCCTCTCCCTTCCTCCTCTCCGTCTCCCACTCCCCGCTTTCCCTATCCCTCTCCCTTCCCCCTCTCCCTCTCACTGCTACACGGATGGTTCTAAACTGAATAAGGGGGGTGGGGTGTCACATGGGATAATCGAAAACGGAGTTAAAGGGAAAGAGAGTAAAGGGATGGTTATTGACCCCAGAATTAACGGGAAGAAAAGCTCACAAAGGGATAGGAGAGTATGGCCAAGTGTAATAGGGATCGATGTGAAAGGGGCCACTTGTCAACATAATTGTATAAGGAGTAAGAGTGTTGTAAAAACAAGCCTGAAGGCTTTGTGTCTCAATGCGAGGAGCATTCGTAATAAGGTGGATGAGTTGAACGTGCAGATAGCGATTAATGACTATGCTATAGTTGGGATCACGGAGACATGGCTCCAGGATGACCAAGGCTGGGAGCTGAACATCCAGGGATATTCATTATTCAGGAGGGATAGACGAAAAGGAAAAGGAGGTGGGGTAGCGTTGCTGGTGAGAGAGGAGATTAATGCAATAGAAAGGAAGGACATTAGTGTGGAGGATGTGGAATCGATATGGGTGGAGCTGCGAAACTCTAAGGGGCAGAAAACGCTAGTGGGAGCTGTGTACAGGCCACCTAACAGTAGTATTGGAGTTGGGGATGGCATCAAACAGGAAATTAGAAATGCGTGCAACAAGGGTAACACGGTTATAATGGGTGGCTTCAATCTGCATGTAGATTGGGTGAATCAAATTGGCAGGGGTGCTGAGGAAGAGGATTTCCTGGAATGTATGCGGGATAGTCTTCTCAACCAACACGTGGAGGAACCAACGAGAGAGCAGGCTATTCTAGACTGGGTATTGTGTAATGAGGAAGGGTTAGTTAGCAGTCTTGTTGTGCGTGGCCCCTTGGGCAAGAGTGACCATAATATGGTTGATTTCTTCATTAGGATGGAGAGTGACAAAATTAAGTCAGAAACAAGGGTTCTGAACTTGAACAAAGGGTTACACAAAAATCTGGAGAAACTCAGCGGGTGCAGCAGCATCTAAGGAGCGAAGGAGATAGGCGACGTTTCGGGTCGAGACCCTTCTTCAGACAAAGGTAACTTTGAAGGTAAGAGATGCGAATTGGCCAAGATAGACTGGCAGGTGATTCTTAAAGGGTTGACAGTGGATGTGCAATGGAAGGTATTTAAAGACTGCATGGATGAAGTACAAAAGTTGTTCATACCAGTTTGGCAAAAGAATAAATCGGGGAAGGTGGTGCATCCATGGATAACAAGGGAAATCAGGGATAGTATAAAAACAAAAGATGAGGCACACAAATTTGCCAGAAAAAGCAGCCTACCGGAGGACTGGGAGAAATTCAGAATCCAGCAGAGGAGGACAAAGGGCTTATTTAGGAAAGGGAAATAGATTATGAAAGGAAACTGGCAGGGAACATAAAAACTGACTGCAAAAGTTTTTATAGATATGTGAAGAGAAAGAGACTAGTTAAAACAAATGTTGGTCCCTTGCAGTCAGAAACAGGTGAATTGATCATGGGGAACAAGGACATGGCAGACCAATTGAATAACTACTTTGGTTCTGTCTTCACTAAGGAAGACATAAATAATCTGCCGGAAATAGCAGTGGAACGGGGGTCAAATAAGATGGAGGAACTGAGTGAAATCCAGGTTAGCCGGGAGGTGGTGTTGGGTAAAGTGAACGGATTGAAGGCCAATAAATCCCCAGGGCCAGATAGTCTGCATCCCAGAGTACTCAAGGAGGTGGCCACAGAAATAGTTGATGCATTAGTGATAATTTTTCAAAATTCCTCAGATTCTGGAGTAGTTCCTGAGGATTGGAAGGTAGCTAATGTAACCCCACTTTTTAAAAGAGGAGGGAGAGAGAAAGCGGGGAATTACAGACCAGTTAGTCTAAATTGGATAGGCATATGGATGAGAAGGGTATGGAGGGTTATGGTATGAGTGCAGGCAGGTGGGACTAAGGGAAAAAAGTTGTTCGGCACGGACTTGAAGGGCCGAGATGGCCTGTTTCCGTGCTGTAATTGTTATATGGTTATATGGTTATAGTCTAACATCGGTAGTGGGGAAACTGCTAGAGTCAGTTATTAAAGATGGGATAGCAGCGCATTTCGAAAGTGGTGAAATCATTGGAGAAACTCAGCATGGATTTACGAAAGGTAAATCATGTCTGACAAATCTGATAGAATTTTTCGAGGATGTAACTAGTAGAGTGGATAAGGGAGAACCAGTGGATGTGTTACATCTAGACTTTCAGAAGGCTTTCGACAAGGTCCCGCATAAGAGATTAGCATACAAACGTCAACAAAATAGAGAGGGTACAGAGGAGATATACTAGAATGTTGCCTGGGTTTCAACAGCTAAGTTACAGAGATAGGTTGAATAAGTTAGGTCTTTATTCTCTGGAGCGCAGAAGGTTAAGGGGTGACTTGATAGAGGTTTTAAAATGATGAGAGGGATAGACAGAGTTAATGTGGACAAGCTTTTCCCTTTGAGAATAGAGAAGATTCAAACAAGAGGACATGACTTTAGAATTAAGGGACAGAGGTTTAGGGGTAACATGAGGGGGAACTTCTTTACTCAGAGAGTGGTAGCGGTGTGGAATGAGCTTCCAGTGGAAGTGGTGGCGGCAGGTTCGTTGGTATCATTTAAAAATAAATTGGATAGGCATATGGATGAGAAGGGTATGGAGGGTTATGGTATGAGTGCAGGCAGGTGGGACTAAGGGAAAAAAGTTGTTCGGCACGGACTTGAAGGGCCAGTTTCCGTGATGGCCTGTTTCCGTGCTGTAATTGTTATATGGTTATATGGTAAAGCACACGGTATTGGGGGTTCAGTAATGATGTGGATAGAGATCTGGCTAGCAGACAGGAGGCAAAGGGTAGGAGTAAACGGGTCCTTTTCAGAATGGCAGGCAGTGACTAGTGGGGTGCCGCAAGGCTCAGTGCTGGGACCCCAGCTATTTACAATATATATTAATGATTTGGACGAGGGAATTCAATGCAACATCTCCAAATTTGCAGATGATACCAAGCTGGGGGGTATAGTTAGGTGTGAGGAGGATGCTTGGAGGCTGCAGGGTGATTTGGATAGGCTGAGTGAATGGGCAGATGCATGGCAGATGCAGTATAATGTGGATAAATGTGAGGTTATCCACTTTGGTGGCAAAAACATGAGGGCAGACTATTATCTGAATGGTGGCAGATTAGGAAAGGGAGAGACGCAACGAGACCTGGGTGTCATGGTACACCAGTCATTGAAAGTAGGCATGCAGGTGCAGCAGGCAGTGAAGAAAGCAAATGGTATGTTAGCATTCATAGCGAAAGGATTTGAGTATAGGAGCAGGGAGGTTCTACTGCAGTTGTACAGGGTTTTGGTGAGGCCACACCTGGAGTATTGCGTACAGTTTTGGTTTCCAAATCTAAGGAAAAACATCCTTGCCATAGAGGGGGTACAGAGAAGATTCGCCAGACTGATTCCTGGGATGTCAGGACTTTCATATGAGGAAAGATTGGATAGACTCGGCTTGTACTCGCTGGAATTTAGAAGATTGAGGGGGGGATCTTATAGAAACGTACAAAATTCTTAAGGGGTTGGACAAGCTAGATGCTGGAAGATTGTTCCCGATGTTGGGGGAGTCCAGAACAAGGGGTCACAGTCCAAGGATAAGGGGGAATTCCTTTAGGACCGAAATGAGGAAAACATTATTTACACAGAGAGTGGTGAGTCTCTGGAATTCTCTGCCACAGAAGGTAGTTGAGGCCAGTTCATTGGCTATATTTAACAGGGCGTTAGATGTGGCACTTGTGGCTAAAGGGATCAGGGGGTGTGGAGAGAAGGCAGGTACGGGATGCTGAGTTGGATGATCAGCCAAGATCACATTGAATGGCGGTGCAAGCTCGAAGGGCCGAATGGCCTACTCCTGCACCTATTTTCTGTGTTTCTATGTTTCCCCTCTCCCTCCGTCTCCCTTCCACCTCTCCCTCTCCCTTTCCCCTCTCCCTCTCCATTCCTCCTCTCCCTCTCCCTTCCTCCTCTCCCTCTCCCCCTCCCTTCCTCCTCACCCTCTCCCTCTCCCTTCCTCCGCTCCCTCTCTCTCTCCCTTCCTCCTCTTCCTCTTCCACTCCCTCTCCCTTCCTCCTATCCCTCTACCTTCCTCCCCTTCCTCTCCCCTTCCTCCTTTCCCGCTCCCTTCCTCCTCTCCCTCTCACACTCCCTCACTCGTCTCCCCCACCCCTCTCCCTTCATCCTCTCCCTCTTCCTCTCCTATCGTCCTCTCTCCCTCTCCCGCCCTCCTCTCCCTCTCCCTATCCCTTCCTCCTCTCCCTCTCCCTTCTTCATCTCCCTCTCATTCGGCATTCCTCTCTCCATCTCCACTCCCTCTCGCTTCCTCTTCTCCCTCCTTCCTCACCCTCTCCCTTCCTCCTCTCCATCTCTCCTCTCCCTCTCACTTCCTCCTGTCCCTGTCCCTTCCTCTCCCTTCGTCCTCTCCCTCTCCCTCTCCCTCTCCCTCTCCCTTCCTCCTCTCCCTCTCCCTCTCCCTTCAACCTCTCCTTCTCCCTCTCCCTTCCTCCTCTCCCTCTCATTCTCCCGTCCTCCTCTCCCACCCTCTCCGTTCCTCCTCTCTCTCTCCATTCCTCCTCCCCCTTTCTCCTCTCCATTCCTCCTCTCCCCCTCCCCTCACTCTTCCTTCCTCCTCTCCCCTTCCCCTTCCTCTCCCTTCATCCTCTCCCCCTCTCCCTCTACTTCTACCTTCCTCCTCTACCTGTCCCTCTCACTTCCTCCTCTCCCTCTCCCTCTCCCTCCCCATTCCTCCTCTCCGTCTCCCTTACCCTCTCCCGTCCTCCTCTCCCTGTCCCTTCCTCCTCTTCCTTCCCTCCCTCTGCCTCTCCCTTCTTCCTCTCCCTCTCCCTTCTTCATCTCCCTCTCCCTCTCTCCCTTTCCCTTCCTCCTCACCCTCTCTTCCCTCTCCCTCTCCCTTCATCCTCTCCCTTTCCTTCTCCCTTCCTCCCCCCTCTCTCTCTCTTTCTCTTCCTCCTCTACCTCTGCCTCCCCCTCCCCCTTCCTCCTCTCCCTCTCCCTCTCCCTCTCCATTCCTCCTCTCCCTCTCCCTCTCCCTCTCCCTCTCCCTTCCTCCTCTCTCTCTCCCTCTCCGCCTCCCATCCTCCTCTCCCTGTCCCTCTGCCTTCTTCCTCTCCCTCTCCCGCTCCCTTACTCCTCTCCCTCTCCCTCCTCCTTCTTCCTCTCCCTCTCTCTCCCTTCCCCCTCTCCCTCTTCCTCTCCCGTCCTCCTCTCCGTCTCCCTTCCTTCTCTCCCACGCCCTCCCTCCTCTCCCTCTCCCTCCTCTCCCTCTCCCTCTCTCTTACTCCTCTCACTCTCCCCTGCACCACCCCCTCTCCATTTCTCCTCCCTCTCCCATCGTCCTCTCCCTTTCTCTTCTCCATCTCCCTCTCGCTCTCCCTTCCTTTTCTCCTTCTCTCTCGCCCTTCCCCCTCTCCCTCTCCATCTCCCTCTCCCTTCCCCCTCTCCCTCTCCCTTCCCCCTCCCTCTCCCCTCACCCTCCCTCTCGCTTCATCCTCTCCGTCCCCCTTCCTCCTATCCCTCTCCCCCTCCCTTCCTCCTCCCCCTATCCCTTTCTCCGCTCCCTCCCTCTCCCTTCCTCCTCTCCCTCTCTCTTCCTCCCCTCCCTCTCCCTCTTCCTTCCTCCCTCCCTCTCTCCATTCCTCCTCTCCCGTTCACTCTCCCTCTCTATTCCTCCTCTCCCTCTCCCTCTCCCTATCACTTCCTCCTCTCCTCCTCCCTTTCCCTTCCTCCTTTCCCTCTCCATTTTCCTCTCCCTTCCTCCTCTCCCACTCCCTTCCCGCGTTCCCTATCCCTCACCCTTCCCCCTCTCCCTCTCCCCTCCCCATCTCCCTCTCCGTCCTCCTTCCCCCTCTCCCTCTCCATTCCTCCTCTTCCTCTCCCTTCCTCCTCTCCCTCTCCCCCTCCCTTCCTCTCCCTCTCCCTTCCTCCTTTTCCGCTCCCTTCCTCCTCTCCCTCTCACACTCCCTGACTCGTCTCCCACCCCCTCTCCCTTCATCCTTTCCCTCTTATTCACCTATCGTCCTCTCTCCCTCTCCCGTCCTCCTCTCCCTCTCCCTCTCCGTTCCTCCTCTCCCTCTCCCTTCTTCCCCTCCCTCTCTACTTTCGCTTGGCCTTCCTCTCTCCCTCTACACTCCCTCTCGCTTCCTCCTCTCCCTCCTTCCTCACCCTCTCCCTTCCTCCTCTCCATCTCTCCTCTCCCTCTCACTTCCTCGTCCCTCTCCCGTCCTCTCCCTTCCTCCTCTCCCTATCCCTCTCCCTCCTCTCCCTCTCCCTTCAACCTCTCCTTCTCCCTCTCCCTCTCCGTTCCTCCTCTCCCTCTCACTCTCCCGTCCTCCTCTCCCTCCCTCTCCCTTCCTCCCCTCTCTCTCCATTCTTCCTCTCCCTTTCTCCTCTCCATTCCTCCTCTCCCCCTCCCCTCACTCTCCCTTCCCCCTCTCCCCTTCCCCTCCCTCTCCCTTCATCCTCTCCCCTTCTCCCTCTACTTATCCCTTCCTCCTCTACCTGCCCCTCTCACTTCTCCTCTCCCTCTCCCTCCCCATTCCTCCTCTCCGTCTCCCTTACCCTCTCCCGTCCTCCTCTCCCTCTCCCTCCCTTCCTCCTCTTCCTTCCCTCTGCCTCTCCCTTCTTCCTCTCCCTCTCCCTACCTCATCTCCCTCTCCCTCGCCCTCTCCCTTCTTCCTCTCCCTCTCCCCCTTTCCTCCCTCCTCTCCCTCTCTCTCTCCCTCTCCCTCTCCTTTCATCCTCTCCCTTTCCTGCTCCCTTCCTCCTCCCCCTCTCTCTCTCCCTTCCTTCTCTACCTCTTCCTCCCCGTCCCCCTTCCTCCTCTCCCTCTCCCTCTCCCTCTCCCTTCCTCCTCTCCCTCTCCCTCTCCCTCTACCTTCCTCCTCTCTCTCTCCCTCTCCGCCTCCCATCCTCCTCTCCCTCTCCCTCTACCTTCCTCCTCTCCCTCTCCCGCTCCCTTACTCCTCTCCAATCTCCCTCTACCTCCTCCTTCCTCCTCTCACTTTCTCTCTCCCTTCCCCCTCTCCCTCTTCCTCTCCCGTCCTCCTCTCCGTCTCCCCTCCTCCTCTCCCACGCCCTCTATCCTCTCCCTCTCCCATCCTCCTCTCCCTCTCCCTCTCTCTTCCTCCTCACTCTCCCCTCCACCTCCCCCTCTCCCTTTCTCCTCTCCCTCTCCCATCCTCCTCTCCCTTCCTCTTCTCCATCTCCCTCTCCCTCTCCCTTCCTCCTCTCCTTCTCTCTCGCCCTTCTTCCTGTCCATCTCCATCTCCCTCTCCCTTCCCCCTCTCCCTGTCCCTTCCCCCTCGCTTCATCCTCTCCGTCCCCTTTCCTCCTCTCCCTCTCCCCCTACTTTCCTCCTCCCCTCTCTCTTCCTCCGCTCCCCCTCCCTCTCCCTTCCTCCTCTCCCTCTCTCTTCCTCCCCTCCCTCTCCCTCCCTTCCTCCCTCGCTCTCTCCATTCCTCCTCTCCCTCTCACTCTCCCTCTATATTCCTTCTCTCCCTCTCCCTCTCCCTCCCTATCCCTTCCTCCTCTCCTTCTCCCTTTCCCTTCCTCCTTTCCCCCTTCATCTCCCTCTCCCTTCCTCCTCTCCCACTCCCTTCCCGCTTTCCCTATCCCTCTCCCTTCCCCCTCTCCCTCCCCTCTCCATCTCCCTCTCCCTCCTCTCCCTCTCCCTTCCCCCTCTCCCTCTCCATTCCTCCTCTCCCCCTCCTTTCCTCCTCTCCCTCTCCCCCTCCCTTCCTCCCCTTCCTCTCCCTCCCCTTCCTCCTTTCCCGCTCGCTTTCTCCTCTCCCTCTCACACTCCCTCACTCGTCTCCCACTCCCTCTCCCTTCATCCTTTCCCTCTTATTCACCTATCGTCCTCTCTCCCTCTCCCGTCCTCCTCTCCCTCTCCCTCTCCGTTCTTCCTCTCCCTCTCCCTTCTTCCTCTCACTCTCTCCTCTCGCTCCATCTCCCTTCCTCCTCTACCTCTCCCTTCCCCCTCTCCCTCTACATTCCTCCTCTCCCTCTCCCTTCCTCCTCTCCCTCTCCCCCGCCCTTCATTCTCACCCTCTCCCCCTCCCTTCCTCCGCTCCCTCTCTCTCACCCTTCCTCCTCTCCCTCTTCCTTCCTCTTCCACTCCCTCTCCCTCCTCTACCTCTACCTTCCTCCCCTTCCTCTCCCTCTCCCTTCCTCCTTTCCCGCTCCCTTCCTCCTCTCCCTCTCACACTCCCTCACTCGTCTCCCTCACCCCCTCTCCCTTCATCCTCTCCCTCTTCCTTTCCTATCGCCCACTCTCCCTCTCCCGTCCTCCTCTCCCTCCCTCTCCCTTCCTCCTCTCCCTCTCCCTTCTTCCTCTCCCTCTCGCTCGGCCACACTCTCTCCCTCTCCACTCCCTCTCGCTTCCTCCTCCCCCTCCTTCCTCACCCTCCCCCTTCCTCCTCTCTATCTCTCCTCTCCCTCTCACTTCCTCCTGTCCCTTTCCCTTCCTCTCCCTTCCTCCTCTCCCTCTCCCTCTCCCTTCCTCCTCTCCCTCTCCCTTCAATCTCTCCTTCTCCCTCTCCCTTCCTCCTCTCCCTCTCACTCTCCCGTCCTCCTCTCCCTCTCCCTTCTTCCTCACTCTCTCCATTCCTCCTCTCCCTTTCTCCTCTCCATTCCTCCCATCCCCCTCCCCTCACTCTCCCTTCCTCCTCTCCCTATCCCTCTCGCTTCCTCCTCTCCCTCCCCCTCTCACTTCCCCCTCTCCCTTTCCGTTCCTCCTCTCCCTCACCCGCTGCCTTCCTCCTCTCCCATTCCCACTCCCTTCCTCCTCTCCCTCTCCCTCTCCTTCTACCTTCCTCTTTCCCTCTCCCTCTCCCTTCCTCTTCTCCCCTCCCTCTCCATTCCTCCTCTCCCTCTCCCATCCTTTTCTTCCTCTCCCTCTCCCTTCCTCCTCTACCTCTTCTTCTCCCTCCCTTCCTCCTCTCCCTCTCCCTTCTTCCTTCCCCTCTCACTCTCCCTTCCTCCTGTCCCTCCCCACCCTCCCAATTCCTCCTCTCCCTCTCCCTTCCTCCTCTCCCTCTCCATCTCCCTACCCCTTCCTCATCTCCCTCTCCCTCTAACTTCCTCCTCTCCCTCTCACTCTCCCTTCCACTTCTTCCTCTTCCTCTCCCGTCCTCCTCTCTCTCCCTCTCCCTCCCTTCCTCCTCTCCATCTCCCTCTCCATTCCACCTCTCCCTCTCCACCTACCTATCCCTTCCTCTTCTCCCTCTCCCCTCTCCTTCCCTCACCGTTCCGCCTTTCCATCTCCTTTCCTTCTCACCCTCTCCCTTCCTCCGCTCCCTCTCCCTCTCCCTTCCTCCACTCCCTCTCCCTTCCTCCTCCTCCCTCTCCCTTCCTCCTATCCCTCTATCTTCCTCCCCTCCATCTCCCTCTCCCTTCCTACTCTCTCTCTCCCTTCCTCCTCTCCCACCTCCTCCCTTCCTCCTCTCCCTCTCCCTCTCACTTCCTCCTCTCCCTCTCCCTCCCTCTCCCTTCCTCCTCTCCTTCTCCCTCTCCATTCCACCACCCCCTCTCCATCTCCCTCTCCCTTCCTCCTCTCCCTCTCCCCTCTCCCTACTTCTCCCTCTCCCTTCCTCATCTCCCTCTCCCTATCCCTTCCTCCTCTCCCTCTCCCTCCTCCTCTCCCTCCCTTCCTCCTCTCCCTCTCCCCCTCCCTCTCCCTCGCACTCTCCCTTCGTCCTCTCCCTCTCACTTCCTCCTCTCCCCCTCCCTCTCCCTTCCTCCCTCTCCCTCTCCCTCTCTTTTCTTCCTCTCCCTCCCCCTTCCTCATCTCCCTCACTCGCCCTCTCCCTTCCTCCTCTCCCTCTCCCTTCCTCCTCTCCCTCTCACTCTCCTTCTCCCTCTCCATCTCCCTCCCTCTTCTCCCTCTCCCTCTCCCTCTCTTCCTCCTCTCACTCACCCCTCCTCCTCCCCTCTCCCTTCCTCTTCTCCCTTCCTCCTCTCCCACTCCCTCCCCCTTCCTCCTCTCCCTCTCCCTCTACCTCTCCCTTCCTCCTCTCCCTGTCCCTCTCCCACCCTCTCCCTTCCTCCTCTCCTTCTCCATCTCCCTTCCGCGTCTTCCTCTCCATCTCCCTCTCCCTTCCTCCTCTTGCTCTCTCCTCTCCCTCCCTCTCCTTTCCCCTCCCTCTCCTTTCCCCTCCCTCTCCCTCTCCCTTCCCCCTCGTCCTCTCCCCGCTTCCTCCCTCTGTTCCTCCTCTCCCTCTCCCTCCGTTCCTCCTCTCCCTCTCTATCTCCCACTCCGTTCCTCCTCACCCTCTCCCTCCCTCCCCCCTCTCCCTGTCCCTCTCCCTTCCCCCTCTCCCTCTCCCCTCTCCATCCCTCTCACTTCCTCCTCTCCCTCTCCCTCTTCCTTTCCACTCCCTCTCCCTTCCTCCTCTCCCTCTCCCTCTCCCTTCCCCCCTCCCTCTCCTCCATCCCCCCTCTCCCTCCCCTCTCCCTCCCTCTCCCTTCCTCCTCTCCCTCTCCCTTCCCCCTCTCCCGCTCCCTTCCTCCTCTCCCTCTCCCTTCCGCCCCTCCCCCTCCACCTCCCTTCCTCCTCACCCTCCCTCTTCCTTCCTCCTCTCCCTCTCCCTTTCCCTTCCGCACCTATTTCTCCCTCTCCCTTCCTCCTCTCCCTTTCCATCTCTCTCTCCCTTCCTCCTCTCCTTCTACCTTTCCCTTTCTCCTCTCCTTCTCCCTCTCCCTTCCTCCTCTCCCTCTCACTCTCCCGTCCTCCTCTCCCTCTCCCTTCTTCCTCTCTCTCTCCATTCCTCCTCTCCCTTCTCCTCTCCATTCCTCCTCTCCCCCTCCCCTCACTCTCCCTTCCTCCTCTCCCTATCCCTCTCGCTTCCTCCTCTCCCTCTCCCTCTCACTTCCTCCTCTCCCTTTCCGTTCCTCCTCTCCCTCACCCGCTGCCTTCCTCGTCTCCCATTCCCACTCCCTTCCTCCTCTCCCTCTCCCTCCTTCTACCTTCCTCTTTCCCTCTCCCTCTCCCTCTCCCTTCCTCTTCTCCCTCTCCCTCTCCATTCCTCCTCTCCCTCTCCCATCCTCTTCTTCCTCTCCCTCTCCCTTCCTCCTCTACCTCTCCTCCTCCCTCCCTTCCTCCTCTCCCTCCCTTCTTCCTTCCCCTCTCACTCTCCCTTCCTCCTGTCCCTCCCTCACCCTCCCAATTCCTCCTCTCCCTCTCCCTTCCTCCTCTCCCTCTCCATCTCCCCGCCCCTTCCTCATCTCCCTCTCCCTCTCACTTCCTCCTCTCCCTCTCCCTCTCCCTTCCACTTCTTCCTCTTCCTCTCCCTCCTTTCCCTTCCCCTCTCCCTCTCCCTTCCTCTTCTCCCTCTCCCTTCCTCCTCTCACTCTCCCTCTCCCTTCCTCTTCTTCCTCTCCCTCTCCCTTCCTCCTCTCTCTCCCTCTCCCTCCCTTCCTCCTCTCCTTCTCCCTCTCCATTCCACCTCTCCCTCTCCACCTACCTCTCCCTTCCTCTTCTCCCTCTCCCCTCTCCCTCCCTCTCCGTTCCGCCTTTCCACCTCCTTTCCTCCTCACCCTCTCGCTTCCTCCGCTCCCTCTCCCTCTCCCTCTCCCTTCCTCCACTCCCTCTCCCTTCCACCTCTCCCTCTCCCCCTCCCTCTCCCTCGCACTCTCCCTTCCTCCTCTCCCTTTCACTTCCTCGTCTCCCCCTCCCCCTCCCTTCCTCCCCTCCCTCTCCCTCTCCCTCTCTTTCCTTCCTCTCACTCTCCCTTCCTCATCTCCCTCACTCTCCCTCTCCCTTCCTCCTCTCCCTCCCTTCCTCCTCTCCCTCTCACTCTCCTTCTCCCTCTCCATCTCCCTCCCTCTTCTCCCTCTCCCTCTCCCTCCTCTCACTCACCCCTCCTCCTCCCCTCTCCCTTCCTCCTCTCACTTCCTCCTCTCCCTCTCCCTCCCCTTCCTCCTCTCCCTTCCTCCTCTCCCTCCCTCTCCCTTCCTCCTCTCCCTCCCTCTCCATCCTTTTCCCTCCTCTCCCTCTCCCTCTCCTTTCCTCCTCTCCCTCTCCCTCTCCATTCCTCCTCCCTCGTCTCCCTCACTCCCTCGCCCTTCATCCTCCCTCTCCTTCTCCCTCCGTCCTCTCCCTCTCCCTTCCTCCTCTCCCTCTCCATCTCTCTTCCTCCTCTCCCTCTATCCTCTCCCTATCCCTTCCTTGTCTCCCGCCATTCTCTCCCACTCCCTTCCTCCTCTCCCTCTCCCTCTCCCTCTCCCTTCCTCCTCTCCCTGTCCTTCCTCTCCCTTTTTCCTCCCTCCTCTCCTCACTCCCTCTCCCTTCCTCCTCTCCCTCTCCCTTCCTCTCCCTCTCCATCTCCCTTCTTCCGCCCCCTCTCCCTTCCTCCTCTCCCTCCCCCCTCCCTTTCCTCCTCTCCCTCTCCCTCTCCCTCTCCCTTCCTCCGCTCCCTCTCCCACTCCCTCTCCCTTCCTCCTCGCCCTCACACTCGCCCTTCCTCCTCTCCCTGTATCCTCTCCCTATCCCTTCCTTGTCTCCCGCCATTCTCTCCCACTCCCTTCCTCCTCTCCCTCTCCCTCTCCCTTCCTCCTCTCCTTGTCCCTCCTCTCCCTTCCTCCTCCCTCCTCTCCCTCACTCCCTCGCCCTTCATCCTCTCCCTCTCATTCTCCCTCCGTCCTCTCTCTCTCCGTTCCCCCTCTCCCTCTTCCTCCCCCGTCCTCCTCTCCCTCTTCCTCTCCTTTCCTCCTCCCCCTCTCCCTCTCCATTCCTCCTCTCGCTTTCCCCTCTCCATCTCCCTTCCTCCTCTCCCTCTATCCTCTCCCTATCCCTTCCTTGTCTCCCGCCATTCTCTCCCACTCCCTTCCCCCTCTCCCTCTCCCTCTCCCTTCCTCCTCTCCCTGTCCCTCCTCTCCCTTCCTCTTCCCTCCTCTCCTCACTCCCTCGCCCGTCATCCTCTCCCTCCTTCTACCTCCGTCCTCTCTCTCTCCCTTCCTCCTCTCCCTGTCCTTCCTCTCCCTTCTTCCTCCCTCCTCTCCTCACTCCCTCTCCCTTCCTCCTCTCCCTCTCCCTTCCTCTCCCTCTCCATCTCCCTTCTTCCGCCCCCTCTCCCTTCCTCCTCTCCCTCCCCCCTCCCTTTCCTCCTCTCCCTCTCCCTCTCCCTCTCCCTTCCTCCGCTCCCTCTCCCACTCCCTCTCCCTTCCTCCTCGCCCTCACTCTCGCCCTTCCTCCTCTCCCTGTATCCTCTCCCTATCCCTTCCTTGTCTCCCGCCATTCTCTCCCACTCCCTTCCTCCTCTCCCTCTCCCTCTCCCTTCCTCCTCTCCTTGTCCCTCCTCTCCCTTCCTCCTCCCTCCTCTCCCTCACTCCCTCGCCCTTCATCCTCTCCCTCTCGTTCTCCCTCCGTCCTCTCTCTCTCCCTTCCCCCTCTCCCTCTTCCTCCCCCGTCCTCCTCTCCCTCTCCCTCTCCTTTCCTCCTCCCCCTCTCCCTCTCCATTCCTCCTCTCGCTTTCCCCTCTCCATCTCCCTTCCTCCTCTCCCTCTATCCTCTCCCTATCCCTTCCTTGTCTCCCGCCATTCTCTCCCACTCCCTTCCCCCTCTCCCTCTCCCTTCCTCCTCTCCCTGTCCCTCCTCTCCCTTCCTCCTCCCTCCTCTCCTCACTCCCTCGCCCGTCATCCTCTCCCTCCTTCTACCTCCGTCCTCTCTCTCTCCCTTCCTCCTCTCCCTCTTCCTCTCCCTTCCTCCTCTCCCTCTCCCTCTCCATCTCCCTTCCTCCGCTCCCTCCCTTCCTCCTCTCCCTCCTCCCTCCCTTTCCTCCTCTCCCTCTCCATCTACCTTCCTCCGCTCCCTCTCCCTCTCCCTCCCTTCCTCTTCTCCTTCTCATGTCCTCCTCCCCCTCTCCCTCTCCCTTCCTCCTCTCCCTCCCCCTCCCCCTCCCCCTCCCCCTCCCCCTCCCCTTCCTCCTCTCCCTCTCCCACTCCCTCTCCCGTCCTCCTCTCCCTCTCCCTCGCCCTTCCTCCACTCCCTCTACCTCTCCCTACAACATCCCCCTGCCCCTCCCCTTCCTCCTCTCCCTCCCACTCACTCTCCCTTCCTCCTCGCCCTCTCCCTCGCCCTTCATCCTCTCCGTCTCCTTCTCCCTCCGTCCTCTCTCTCTCCCTTCCTCCTCTCCCTCTCCCTCTCCCTTCCTCCTCTCCCTCTCCATCTCCCTCCCTCCGCTCCCTCTCCCTTCCTCCTCTCCCTCCCCCCTCCCTTTCCTCCTCTCCCTCCCCCTCTCCCCCTCCCTTCCTCTTCTCCTTCTCACTTCCTCCTCCCCCTCTCCCTCTCCCTTCCTCCTCTCCATCCCCCTCCCCCTCCCCTTCCCCCTCTCCCTCCCACTCCCTCTCCCGTCCTCCTCTCCCTCTCCCTCGCCCTTCCTCCACTCCCTCTACCTCTCCCGTCAACATCCCCCTGCCCCTCCCCTTCCTCCTCTTCCTCTCCCACTCCCTCTCCCTTCCTCCTCGCCCTCTCCCTCGCCCTTCCTCCTCTCCCTCTATCCTCTCCCTATCCCTTCCTTGTCTCCCGCCATTCTCTCCCACTCCCTTCCTCCTCTCCCTCTCCCTCTCCCTTCCTCCTCTCCCTGTCCCTCCTCTCCCTTCCTCCTCTCCCTCCTCTCCCTCCTCTCCCTCACTCCCTCGCCCTTCATCCTCTCCCTCTCCTTCTCCCTCCGTCCTCCCTCTCTCTCCCTTCCTCCTCTCCCTCTCCCTTCCTCCTCTCCCTCTCCATCTCCCTTCCTCCGCTCCCTCCCTTCCTCCTCTCCCTCCCCCCCTCCCTTTCCTCCTCTCCCTCTCCCTCTCCATCTCCCTTCCTCCGCTCCCTCTCCCTCCCTTCCTCTTCTCCTTCTCACTTCCTCCTCCCCCTCTCCCTCTCCCTTCCTCCTCTCCCTCCCCCTCCCCCTCCCCTTCCTCCTCTCCCTCTCCCACTCCCTCTCCCGTCCTCCTCTCCCTCTCCCTCGCCCTTCCTCCACTCCCTCTACCTCTCCCTTCAACGTCCCCCTGCCCCTCCCCTTCCTCCACTCCCGCTCCCACTCCCTCTCCCTTCCTCCTCGCCCTCTCCCTCGCCCTTCCTCCTCTCCCTCTATCCTCTCCCTATCCCTTCCTTGTCTCCCGCCATTCTCTCCCACTCCCTTCCTCCTCTCCCTCTCCCTCTCCCTTCCTCCACTACCTGTCCCTCCTCTCCCTTCCTCCTCTCCCTCACTCCCTCGCCCTTCATTCTCTCCCTCTCCTTCTCCCTCCGTCCTCTCTCTCCCTTCCTCCTCTCCCTCTCCCTTCCTCCTCTCCCTCTCCCTCTCCATCTCCCTTCCTCCGCTCCCTCCCTTCCTCCTCTCCCTCCCCCCTCCCGTTCATCCTCTCCCTCTCCCTCTCCATCTCCCTTCCTCCGCTCCCTCTCCCTCTCCCTCCCTTCCTCTTCTCCTTCTCACTTCCTCCTCCCCCTGTCCCTCTCCCTTCCTCCTTTCCCTCCACCTCCCCCTCCCCTTCCTCCTCTCCCTCTCCCACTCCCTTTACCGTCCTCCTCTCCCTCTCCCTCGCCCTTCCTCCAATCCCTCTACCTCTCCCTTCAACATCCCCCTGCCCCTCCCCTTCCTCCTCTCCCTCCCACTCCCGCTCGCTTCCTCCTCTCCCTCTCCCTCGCCCTTCCTCCACTCCCTCTATCTCTCCCTTCAACATCCCCCTCTCCCGCTCCCTTCCTCCTCTCCCTCTCCCTCTCCATTCCTCTTCCCACTTTCCCTCTCCCTTCCTCCTCTCCATCTCCCTCTCCCTCTCCCTTCCTCGTCTCCCTCTCCATCTCTCTCTCCCTTCCTCCTCTCCCTCTCCATCTCCTTCCTCCTCTCCCTCTCCCCCCTTCCTCCTCTCCCTCTCTCTCTTACTTCCTCCTCTGCCGCTCCCTCTCCATTCCTCCTCTCACTCTCTCCTCTCCCCCTTTCTCCTCTCCATCCCCTCCCTCTATCGTCTCCCTCTCCTTTCCTCCTCTCCCGCCATCCTCTCCCTCTCCCTTCATCCCCCCCTCCCTCCCCTCCCTCTCCCTTGCTACTCTCCCTCCATCCTCTCCCTTCCTCCTCTCCCTCTCCCTTCCTCCTCTCCTACTCCATCAAAGTCAAGTCAAACAAACTTTATTGTCATTTAGAAATACATTGATATATGCAGTTCCAAACGAAATTACGTTGCATTTGGCTCCCTCTGCAACACGATAAATTAACAGAAGGGTTAAATGGATAAAAAGGATAAAAGGATAAATAGACAATGGTGGCAGCCCATTACATGGCATTCAGGAGTCTGATGGCTCATGGGAAGAAGCTGTTGCAGAACCTTGATGTTCTGCTCCTTATGCTGCGATATCTTTTTCCCGAGGGCAGCAGAGTGAACAGACCGTGATGGAGATGTGTGGGGTCTTTTATAATACTGCTGGCCTCAGACACGCAACGTTTGGTTGCAATATCCCCGATTGAGGGGAGAGAGGTCCCGATGATTTTTTCCTCTGTCCTCACCACCCTTTACACAGACTTCCAGTCGGAGGCTCTACAGTCCCCAAACCAGACAGAGATACAGCTGGTCAGAATACTCTCTATGGTGCTTCTGTAGAAAATAGTGAGAATGTGACGGGGAAGGTGAGCTCTTCTCATCCGGCGCAGAAAGTGCAACCGCTGCTGCGCTCTCTTAACTCTTGATGAGATGTTATTCGACCAGGTCAGACTGTTAGTGACCATCTCCCACTCCCTTCCTCCTCTCCCTCTCCCTCCCCTTCCTCCTCTCCCTCTCCCTTCCTCCTCTCCCTCTCCATTCCTCGTCTCCCTACCTTCCTCCTCTCCCTCTCCCTTCCTACTCTCCCTTCGCCTCTCCCTCTCCCTCACCCTTCTTCCTCTCCCTCTCTCTCCCTTCCTCCTCTCCCTCTCCCTCTCCCTCTCTCATCCTCCCCCTTCCTCCTCACCCTTCCTCCTCTCCCTCCCTCTCCCTTCCTCCTATCCCTCTCCCTCGCCCTTCCTCCACTCGCTCTGCCTTTCGCTTCCTCCTCTCCGTCTCCCCCTCCCTCTCCATTCCTCCTCTCCATCTCCCTTTCCCTTCCTCCTCTCCCTCTCCCTGTCTGCTCTCCCTCCCTCTCCCTTCCTCCTCCCTCTCTCCCTCTCCCTTCCTCCTTTCCCTCGCTCTCCCTCCCTCCCTCCTCCCCCTCTCCCTCTCCCTCTCCCTTCCTCCTCTCCCTCACTTCATCCACTCCCCTCCCTCTCCATCACCCTTCCTCCTCTCGCTCTCCCTCTCCCTCTCCCTTCCTCCTCTCCTTCTCCCTTCCTCCTCTCCCCCTCCCTCTCCGTTCCTCCTCTCCCTCCTCTTCCTCCTCTCCCTTCCTCCTCTCCTTCCCCCTCTCCCTTCCCCCTCTCCTTCTCCCTCGCCATCCCTCCACTCCCTCTCCCTCTCCCTTCCTCATCTCCCCCCCACTCCCTTGCTCCTCTCCTTCTCGCTCTCCATTCCTCCTCTCCCTCTCCCTTTCCCTTCCTCCTCTCCCTCTCGCTCTCCCTTCCTCCTCTCCCTCCCCCTCTCCATTGCTCCTCTCCCTACCTTCCTCCTCTACCTCTCCCTTCCTACTCTCCCTTCCTCCTCTCCCTGTCCCTCACCCTTCCTCCTCTCCTCCTCCCTGTCCCTTCCTCCTCCCTCTCCTTCCTCCTCTCACTCTCCCTCTCCCATCCTCCCCTCCCTCTCCCTCCCTTCCTCATCTCCCTCTTCCTCTTCCTTCCTCCTCCCTCTCCCTATCCCTCACCCTCTCCATTCCACCTCTCACTCTCCCTTCCTCCTCTCACTCTCCCTCTCCCTCTCCCTTCCTCCTCACCCTCTCCCTCTCCATTCCTCCTCTCCCTCTCCATCCCCCTCACCATCTCCCTTTCTCCTCTCTCTCTCCCTCTCCCTTCCTCCTCTCCCTCCCTCTCCCTCAACCTTCCTCCTCACCCTGTCCCTCTCCCTTCCTTCTCTCCCTTTCCCTCTCCCTCCTCCTCTCCCTCTCCCTTCCTCCTCTCCCTCTCCCTTCCTCATCCCCCTTCCTCCTCTACCTTCCTCCTCTCCCTCTCCCTCTCCCTTCCTCCTCACCATCGCCCTTCCTCCACTACCTCTCCCTCTCACTTTCTCATCTCTCTCTCCCGCCCCCTTCCTCCTCTCGCTCTCCCTCTATCTCTCCATTCCTCCTCTCTTTCTCCTTCTCCCTTCCTCCACTACCCCTCCCTCTCCCTTCCTCCTCTCCCTCTCCCTCTCTTCCTCCACTCCATCTCCCTTCCTCCTCTCCCTCCCCCTTCCTCCTCTCCCACTCCCTCTCGCTCTCCCTTCCTCCTCTCCCCCCTTTCCGTTCCTCCTTTCTCTCCTCTTCCTCCTCTCCCTTCCTCCTCTCCTTCCCCCTCTCCCTTCCTCCTCTCCTTCTCCCTCGCCATCCCTCCACTCCCTCTCCCTCCCTTCCTCATCTCCCTCCCACTCCCTTCCTCCTCTCCCTTTCGCTCTCCATTCCTCCTCTCCCTCTCCCTTTCCCTTCCCCCTCTCCCTCTCTCTCTCCCTTCCTCCTCTCCCTCCCCCTCTCCATTGCTCCTCTCCCTTCCTTCCTCCTCTACCTCTCCCTTCCTACTCTCCCTTCCTCCTCTCCCTGTCCCTCACCCTTCCTCCTCTCCCCCTCCCTATCCCTTCCTCCTCTCCCTCTCCCTCCTCCTCTCCCTCTCCCTCTCCCTTCTTCCTCTCACTCTCCCTCTCCCTTCCTCCCCTCCCTCTCCCTCCCTTCCTCCTCTCCCTCTTCCTCTTCCTTCCTCCTCCCTCTCCCTATCCCTCACCCTCCATTCCACTTCTCCCTCTCCCTTCCTCCTCTCACTCTCCCTCTCCCTCTCCCTTCCTCCTCACCCTCTCCCTCTCCCTTCCTCCTCTCCCTCTCCCTCTCCATCTCCCTCACCGTCTCCCTTCGTCCTCTCCCTCTCCCTTCCTCCTCTCCCTCCCTCTCCCTCAACCTTCCTCCTCTCCCTGTCCCTCTCCCTTCCTTCTCTCCCTCTCCCTCTCCCTCCTCCTCTCCCTCTCCCTTCCTCCTCTCCCTCTCCCTTCCTCATCCCCCTTCCTCCTCTACCTTCCTCCTCTCCCTCTCCCTTCATCCTCACCCTCGCCCTTCCTCCACTACCTCTCCCTCTCCCTTCCTCATCTCTCTCTCCCGCTCCCTTCCTCTTCTCGCTCTCCCTCTATCTCTCCATTCCTCCTCTCTTTCTCCCTCGCCCTTCCTCCACTACCCCTCCCTCTCCCTTCCTCCTCTCCCTCTCCCTCTCTTCCTCCTCTCCATCTCCCTTCCTCCTCTCCCTCTCCCTTCCTCCCACTCCCTCTCGCTCTCCCTTACTCCTCTCCCTCCCTCTCCCTCTCCCTTCCTCCTCTCCCTCCCTTCCTCCTCTCCCTCTTCCTCCCCCGTCCTCCTCTCCCTCTCCCTCTCCTTTCCTCCTCTCCCTCTCCCTCTCCATTCCTCCTCTCGCTCTCCCCTCTCCATCCCCTTCCTCCTCTCCCTCTATCCTCTCCCTATCCCTTCCTTCTCCCGCCATTCTCTCCCACTCCCTTCCTCCTCTCCCTCCCTCCTCTCCCTTTCGCTTCCTGCTCTCCCTCTCCCTTCCTCCTCTCCCCCTCCCTTCCTCCTCCCCTCTCCCTTCCTACTCCCCTCCCTCCTCTCCCTCTCCCTTTCTCCTCCCTCCCTCCTCTCCCTTTCCCTTCCTGCTCTCGCTCTCGCTTCCTCCTCTCCCTCTCCCTCTCCCTTCCTCCTCTCCCTTCCTCCTCTCCCTCTCCCTCTCCGTTCCTCCTCTCCCTCACCCTCCCCCTGTCCTTTCCTCTTCTCCCTCTCCCTCTCCCTCTCCATTCCTCCTCTCGCTCTCACCTCTCCATCTCCCTCTATCCTCTCCCCATCCCTTCCTTTTCTCCCGCCATTCTCTCCCACTCCCTTCCTCCTCTCCCTCTCCCTCACCCTCTCCCTTCCTCCTCTCCCTGTCCCTCCTCTCCCTTACTCCTCTCCCTCACTCCCTCGCCCTTAATCCTCTCCCTCTCCTTCTCCCTCCGTCCTTTCTCTCTCTCCCTTCCTCCTCCCCCTCTCCCTCTCCCTTCCTCCTCTCCCTTCCTCCTCTCCCTCCCTCTCCATCTCCCTTCCTCCGCTCCCTCTCCCTTCCTCCCCTCCCCCTCCCTTCATCCTCTCCCTCTGCATCTCCCTTCCTCCTCTCTCTCTCCCTCCCCCTTCCTCCTCTCCCTCTCCCTTCCTCCTCCCCCTCTCCCTTCCTCCTCTCCCTCTCCATTCCTCGTCTCCCTACCTTCCTCCTCTCCCTCTCCCTTCCTACTCTCCCTTCCCCTCTCCCTCTCCCTCACCCTTCTTCCTCTCCCTCTCTCTCCCTTCCTCCTCTCCCTCTCCCTCTCCCTCTCTCTCATCCTCCCCCTTCCTCCTCTCCCTCCCTCCTCCCCCTCCCTCTCCCTTCCTCCTATCCCTCTCCCTCGCCCTTCCTCCACTTGCACCCCCTTTCGCTTCCTCATCTCCCTCTCCCGCGCCCTTCCTCCTCTCCGTCTCCCTCTCCCTCTCCATTCCTCCTCTCCATCTCCCTTTCCCTTCCTCCTCTCCCTCTCCCTGTCTGCTCTCCCTCCCTCTCCCTTCCTCCTCCCTCTCTCCCTCTCCCTCTCCTTCTCCCTCCCCGTTCCTCCTCTCCCTCTCCCTCCCTCCTCTCCCTCTCTTTCTCCCTTCCTGCTCTCCCTGGCCCTCTCCCTTCATCCTCTCCCACTCCCTCCCTTTCCTCCTTTCCCTCACCCTCTCCCTCTCCCTTCCTCTACTCCATCTCACTTCCTCCTCTCCATCCCCTTCTCTCTTCCTCCTCTCCCTCTCCCTTCCTCGTTTCCCTTTCCCTTCCTCCACTCCCTCTCCCTTCCTCCATTCCTCCTCTACCTCACTCTCCTCTCCCTAACCGTTCCTCCTCTCCGTCCCTCTCCCTCTTCCTTACTCCTCTCCCTCTCCCTTCATCCTCTCCTTCTCCCTCTACCTCTCCCTTCCTCCTCTCTCTCTCACTCTACCTCTCCCTTCGCCCTCTCCCACTCCCTTCCTCCTCTCCTTCTCCCTCTCGCTTCCTCTTCTCCCTCTCCCTCTGCATTCCTCCTCTCCCTCTCCCTTCCTCCTCTCCCTCTCCCTTCCTCCTCTCCCACTCCCTCTCCCTCTCCTTTCCTCCTCTCCTTCTCCCTCCCTTCTACATCTACCTCTCCCTCTCCCTCTCCCATCCTCCTCTCCCTAACCCTCCCCTTCCTCCTCTCCATCTCCCTCCCTTCCTCCTCACCCTTCATCCTCTCCCTCTCCGTCCTCTCATCCCTTCCTCCTATCCCTCCCTTATCTCCCTCCCTTCCAACTCTCCCTCTCGCTCCCCCTCTCCCTTCCTCCTCTACCTCTCCCTCTCGCTTCCTCTTCTCCCTCTCCCTCTGCATTCCTCGTCTCCCTCTCCCTTCCTCCTCTCCCTCTCCCTTCCTCCTCTCCCACTCCCTCTCCCTCTCCTTTCCTCTTCTCCCTCCCTTCCTCATTTACCTCTCCCTCTCCCATCCTCCTCTCCTTCTCCCTCTCACTTCCTACTCCCCCTCTCCCTCTCCCTTCCTCCTCTACCTAACCCTCCCCTTCCTCCTCTCCATCTCCCTCTCTTCCTCCTCACCCTTCATCCTCTCCCTCTCCATCCTCTCATCCCTTCCTCCTATCCCTCCCTCATCTCCCTCTCCCTTCCACCTTTCCCTCTCGCTCCCCCTCTCCCTTCCTCCTCTACCTCTCCCTCTCCCTTCCTATATCCCTCTCCCTTCCTCCTCTCCCTCTCCCTTCCTCCTCTCCCACTCCCTCTCCCTCTCCATTCCTCCTCTCCCTCTCCCTTCCTCGCCCTCTCCCTTCCTCCTCTCCCTGTCCTTCTCCCTTCCTACTCTCCCTCTCCCTTCCTCCTATCCCACTCCCTCCCTTTCCTCCTCTCCCTTTCCCACTCCCTTCCTCATCTCCCTCTCCCTCTCCATCTCCCTTCCTCCTCTCCCTCTCCCTCTCTCCCTTCCTCCACTCCCTCTCCCTTCCTCACTTTCTCCTCTCCCTCTCCCTCTCCATTCCTCCTCTCACACTTCCTCTCCCTTCCCCCTCTCCCTCTCGCTCTCCCTCTCCCTTCCTCCTCTCCATCTCCCTCTCCCTCTCCCTTCCTCCTCTACCTCTCCCTCCCTTCCTCATCTCCCTCTCCCTTCCTCCTGTCCCTCTCCCTTCCTCCTCTCCCACTCCCTCTCCCTGTCCCTTCCTCCTCTCCCTCTCCCTTCCTCCTCTCCCTCTCTCTTCCTCCTCTCCCTCTCCCTCCCTTACTACTCCCTCTCCCTCTCCCCTCCTCCTCTCCCTCCCTCCCTTTCCTCCCCCCCTCTCCCTCTCCCATCCTCATCACCCTCTCCCTCTCCCTTTCTCCTCTACCTCTCGCTCTCCCTCTCCCTTCCTCCTCTCCATCCCCCTCTCCCTCTCCCTTCCATCTCTACCTCTCCCTCTCCCTCTCCCTTCCTCATCTCCCTCTCCCTTCCTCACTTCCTCCTCTCCCTCTCCCTTCCTCCTCTCACTCTCCCTCCCTTCCTCCTCTCCCTCTCATTTTCTCCTCTCCCTCTCCGTCTCCCTCTCCGTCTCCCTTCCTCCTCTTCCTCTCCCTCTCCCTCTCCATCTCCCTTCCTCCTCCCCTATCCCTTCCTCCTCTCCTACTCCCTCTCCCTTCCTCCTCACCCTCCCTTCCTCCTTTCCCTCTCCTTCGTCTTCTCCCTCTCCCTCTCCCTTCCACCTCTCCCACTCACTCTCCTTCTCCCTTCCTCCTCTCCCTGTCCATTCCTCCTCTCCCTCTCCCTCCCTACTCTCCATCTCCTTCTCCCTTCCTGCTCTTCCTGTCCCTCTCCTTTCCTCCTCTCCCTCTCCCTCCCTTTCCTCCTTTCCCTCGCCCTCTCCCTCTCCCTTCCTCTACTCCCTCTCACTTCCTCCTCTCCCTCTCCTTCTGTCTTCCTCCTCTCCCTCTCCCTTCCTCTTTTCCCTCCCCCTTCCTCCACTCCCTCTCCCTTCCTCCCTTCCTCCTCTCCTTCACCCTCCTCTCCCTATCCGTTCCTCCTCTCCCTGTCCCTCTCTTGAAATGAGAGTCCAATTTCCCTTGAAAACCATGGCTCTTTCCGATTTTTACTATTTCCTTTCAACCGAACAGGGACATAAAGATTCTGTACTCTTACAATTTCCCCTTTAAATGTCCTCCATTTCTCTTCTACATCCTTCCCATAAAACAAAATGTCCTAATTCACTCCTTTTAAATCCTTACCCATTCCCTAAAAGTTAGCCTTTCTCCAATCAAAAATCTCAACCCTAGGTCCAGTTCTGACTCTCTCCATAATTATATTGAAACTAATGGTATTGTGATCACTGGTCCCGAAGTGCTCACCAACGCATACCTCCGTCACCTGACCTGCCTCAATTCCTAACAGGAGGTCCAGCACTGCCCCTTCTCTGGTCGATACCTCTATGTATTGCTGCAAAAAAACTATCCTGCACACATTTTACAAACTCCAAACCATCCAGCCCATTTACAGAATGTGTTTCCCAGTCTATTTTTGGAAAATTGAAATCTCCCACAATCACTACCTTGTGCTTACTACTAATATCTGCTATCTCCTTACATATTTGCTCTTCCAATTCTCGCTCCCCATTTGTCAGTCTATAATACACCCCTAAAAGTGTTGCTACGCCGTTCCCACTTCTCAGTTCCACCCAACTAGCCTCCCTAGACGAGCCCTCTAATCTATCCTGCCAAACCACTGCTGTAATATCTTCTCTGATAAGCAATGCAACACCTCCAGCTCTGGTCCCTCCAATTCTACCACACCTGAAGCAACAAAATCCTGGAATATTTAGTTTCCAATCACGGCCCTCCTGCAACCATGTTTCACTGATTGCCACAACATCATATTTCCAGGTGTCAATCCAGGCTCTAAGTTCATCCACCTTTCTTACAATGCTCCTAGCATTAAAATATACACATTTTAGAAACCCACCATCCCTTATTCTCTGTTTATTACCTTTTTCCTCTTTCTCGCCTACATTTTGGGTCCGAGCGCTTCCCTTCTCTGCCTCTTGCCCCACACCCTGGCCCCTAGCCCCCTCTACCCGAGTCCCTCCCCCCAGCCTTTCTAGTTGAAAGTCTCCTTTGCAAATCTCCCCGCCAGGATATTGGTCCCCCTCGGGTTCAAGTGCAACCCGTCCTTTTTATACAGATCATGCCTTCCCCAAAAGAGGTCCCAGTGATCAAGAAACTTGAATTTCATTTCGGAGTCACTTGACTTCGTGAAGACCCCGCCAGCACGCATGCGTGACATATCGTCGCTCGCATTTGCAGTCGACGGCTGGAGGTGGAGCGCATCTCACCACCAGCCCTTCATAAGGACCGCTCAGGTAAGTATTAGGCAACCTTGAGCTGGTTGCCCCTGTTATAGAACTTTTTTCCGTTCACAAGGATCATGGATAGGACTTCGGAGAGGAGTCGACGACCACTTTTCCTGGAGCTGCTTTCTTCATCGGCAACACCCGCTAGTCGGGCCGGGAAAAAGGCGCGGAAGTCGGGCAGCCCTGTGATTACAGGACCCGGCCCACCGACACAGCTGTGCACAGAACAGCAAAGTGGGACAGCGCCTGAGCAGGTAGACCCTGACTCTATTTCTTTATCTCCCACCGGAAGGGAGACCCTGGCTGAGATGAGCAAACGGGTTACCCGTGCTGCCGCACGGTCCTCCTCCCCGGCTACTCGAGGAAGAGCCAGGGATAGAGCTGCTCAACAGTCAAGCCTACCAGGGCTGGTTATTCACGAAAAGCCGCAAGACTGCGGACAGGTGAAAACTCGAGACCAGGGTCTACTGGCATACCAGTCAGGGCCAGTGTTGACTCACCACCCAGCAAGACCAGCAAAAGTCGCGCAGGTGGAGTCTCATCACGGTCACCGCACCCCCCATTAGTGGCAGGACGTGACCGTACGTCGCCTTTGTCCGGGAGAAGGACAGGCGGCAAGCCCGCGCGGACGTCGGGTCACCACGCTGCAGCGGCAGGTGCCGACTACACGCCGCATATGGCCTTTGAGGCTAGCGGACTATTCTCGTCTGATAGACGGCGAACGAGCAGCAGGACCGCGCGGGAGTCGCATAGCCTCGCAGGAGCGGCAGATAACGACCTCATGTCACGGCGCCGAGATTCTTACCTAGACGAGGTACGGGCCAGTGATAGGAGCCTCAGGAGTTCTTTTGGGCCTGAGGGCTCCGACCTTTCATTCGCATATGGGGAAGGTCGCATGGAACGAATGGAGAGAATGATGGAACGCATCCTGCAGCAGAATCAACAGCAGGAAGTTCCCAGTTCCAGGGGGTTATTGAATATATCCCCATCATCAATGGGAAGCTCAAGGCAGCCAGGGGAAGAGGAGGATATTCTGGTTCGCGAACCTGTGGCGCCTGAAATTCCTCAGGAGTTGCTGTTGGATGTGGCATCCAAGTTTGCATTACCCAAATCTTCAGGTCAACCCCTCAAACCCAAGCTGGCTGCCACCATTGATTTCCTGACCAATCACCAGTTACAGGACCAGGTCCTTGCTGAAGCCATGAGCCAGCACAAGGTGCCGAACAATTGCAACTCGCTAAATGTGCCTATAGTGATTACGCCTATTTGGGGGAATATAAGCCCGGGCATTAGAGCACAAGAAATTAAATTACAAAGAATTTTGAAGTAGCTCACATCGGGGATCACTGCGTTTGCGAGGTCAGTGGATGGCATGGATTTAAGTACTGAGCAAGAAGATGCTCTTGCATTGTTCTGCAATACCCAGTACGTAATAAATGCATTTCGCAAAGCCACTATTAAGCCCACATTAAACCCTAAGTTCGCAGGGTTATGTAGGGCATCCCCAACGCCACCACCAAGACAATTGTTCGGAGAAGACCTACCGAAGCAGATCAAAGACTTAGATGACCATGCAAAAACAGTGGGACTCATGAGGTCACACCCTTCGAATAGGCAAACGGCTAGGAGGTTACCATACTCCAGACCGCGGGGTCAACCCGATAAATCAGCAAGGACCTACATGCCAGCACCACAGCAATTCCAGCCATACCAACAGCCGAGGCCTTTTTTAGGGCAAGGCCCGCAGAGACCGGCGTGGAAAATGCGGCACCCGCAAAACCCAGCACCTCCACGTCCCACCAAACATGTCAGAGACCGCCGGTAACCATGGAGGTAAGGCGGTCTGGATTTCATGCAATTGCATGTATAACCTCACATGTCGGAGGGAGATTACGGTTCTTTAAGGAGGCATGGGATACCATCACTTCAGATGTGTTTATATTACAAAGTATTCAGGGTTATGAAATTGAGTTCATAAATGAACAACTTCCCCCGTCTCAGCATATGCCGGATAGCAAATTTGTACTTTCCAACAAGGAAGCAGCGGAGGGCTATGCTGACATTTTGAGACTACAAGAAAAAGGGGTGATAGAAAGAACGATTCACGAACCAGTTGAGTTCGTATCCAACATCTTCACAAAAACTAAGAAAGATGATGGATGCCGGGTCATCATTGATCTAACCCATTTGAATACTTTTGTAAAATATACCCATTTTAAAATGGACATTTTTGAAACAGCCAAATCTTTGGTTTCTGAGGGCTGCTTCATGGCATGCATTGATTTAAAAGATGCATACTATTCAGTATCCATTCGGAAACATCACAGGAAGTTCTTGCAGTTTATTTGGATGGATCAACTTTGGCAATACAGAGCTTTGCCTAATGGGCTTACCACAGCTCCCAGATTGTTTACCAAATTACTAAAGCCAGTGTTAGCAACACTGAGAAGGCAAAACCATACGGTTATGGCTTATTTGGATGATATCCTAATCATAGGAGATACTTTGGAATCAACAAATTTGGCAGTCACAGCCACTGTTTCATTGTTTAAAAAAATGGGGTTTATTATCCATCCGGATAAATCAAAGTTCTGCCCATCACAGGTTATGGACTATCTGGGATTCACAGTTGATTCCAATCGAATGATTACCACCATACCAATTAACAAAGTTGGGGACATCATTGAAGCATGTAATAATCTGGTCTGCGCCAGTACACCAACAACCAGACATGCTGCTAAGGGAATTGGGAAAATGGTAGCTGCCTTTCCAGCTGCCCAATTTGGACCTTTATTTTATCAAAATTTGCAAAGATCCAAGACTTCAGCATTGAAATTGAATGCTGGACATTTTGATAGACCCATGCAGCTGCCATTCAAGGCAAAAATTGAGTTACAGTGGTGGATTGACAATATCCGTAACTCATTCAAACCGATCATTGTGCCTCGTCCATCGGTGTATTTACAAACTGACACAAGTTCCCATGGCTGGGGAGCTACTGATAACAACTCTAGTTGTGGTGGCAGATGGGACTCACTAGAATCTGCCCTTTTGTTATCACGAGGGATAAATTATTTGGAGATGCTTGGGGCATTTTACGGACTTAGAGCTTATTGTTCAAACTTTACCGACACTCATGTCCGTCTCCAAATAGACAATACCACTGTGGTGGCATATTTAAATCATATGGGTGGTACCAGGTCAATTTCGTGTGATGAATTGGCTAACACAATTTGGGCATGGGAGGAGTCAGAAGAGAAGTTGTTGAGGGACTCCTCCCATTTCCTCCAAACACAAGGCATAGCTATGGGCACACGCATGGGCCCTAGCAACGCCTGCCTCTTTGTCGGGCACGTCGAACAATCTTTGTTCTCGGCGTACCAGGGCCCCACCCCCGACCTTTACCTCCGTTACATTGACGACTGCTTTGGTGTCACCTCCTGCACCCACGCACACCTGACTGACTTCATCCATTTCACCACCAACTTCCAATCGGCACTCAAATATACTTGGACCATTTCCGACATTTCCCTACCATTCCTTGACCTCACCATCTCTATTGCAGGTGATACACTCCTGACTGACATCCACTACAAACCAACTGACTCCCACAGCTACCTGGACTACTCTTCCTCCCACCCTGCTTCCTGTAAGGACTCCATCCCCTATTCCCAATTCCTCCGTCTACGCCGCATCTGCTCCCAGGATGACGTGTTCCACACCAGGTCATCCCAAATGTCCTCGTTCTTCAGAGAACGGGGTTTCCCCTCCCCCACTATGAATGAGGCTCGCACCAGGGTCTCCTCCATACCCCGCAACACTGCCCTCTCTCCCCATTCCCCCACTCACAACAAGGGCCGAGTCCCCCTGGTCCTCACCTTTCACCCCACCAGCCAGCGCATACAACAGATAGTCCTCCGCCAGTTTCGCCACCTCCAACGTGACCCCTCCACTCGCCACATCTTCCCATCTCCCCCCCTGTCTGCCTTCCGCAAAGACCGCTCCCTCCGCAACTCCCTTCTCAATTCTTCCCTTCCCTCCCGCTCCACTCCTTCCCCGGGCACTTTCCCTTGCAACCGCAAGAGATGCTACACCTGTCCCTTCACCTCCCCCATCCACTCCTTTCAGGGACCCAAGCAGTCCTTCCAAGTCCGACAGAGGTTCACCTGCACCTCCTCCAACCTCATCTACTGCATCCGTTGCTCCAGATGCCAGCTGATCTACATCGGTGAGACCAAGCGGAGGCAATCGTTTCGCCGAACACCTCCGCTCGGTCCGCAATAACCAACCCGACCTCCCGGTGGCTCAGCACTTCAACTCCCCCTCCCATTCCGCATCCGACCTCTCGGTCCTGGGCCTCCTCCACAGCCAGAGTGAGCAACACCGCAAGTTGGAGGAACAGCACCTCACATTCCGCTTGGGGAGTCTGCATCCTCTGGGCTTAAACATTGAATTTTCTCAATTATGTTAACCAGACTGCCCCCACCCCTCCCCACCTCTCCCTCAGCCCTCGGGCCCTGACATTCCTTCTCCATCTCCCCCCCCCAGTCGAACTAGCTTTTCATTTTCACACCACAAACAGCTCACAATGGCCTGTTTCCCTTATCATCAATACTTTTTTGCATATCTTCCATTCATTGTTCTTTATCTCTCCACATCACTGTTTATATCTCTCGTTTCCCTGATCCCTGACCAGTCTGAAGAAGGGTCTCGACCCGAAACGTCGCCTATCTCCTTCGCCCCTTAGATGCTGCTGCACCCGCTGAGTTTCTCCAGCTTTTTGTGTAATACACAATTATGGTATCCGGTGGTCCTTGGGATGATCAGTGAACCATGGGCTCTCTTGGAGAATTGCCCTCAGTTGGTGACGAACCCTGTTACAGGGGAATACCATCCGTGCCACAGTCACCTGAAACTATTGGCTTGCAGGTTTTGAACAGACCCCTGCTGCAGTATGGTCTCACATCAAGGACCATGGATACCATCGGAGCATCATGCAGGGAGTCTACAAGACGGCAATATCTGACCCAAATAAGGAAATGGGAAACCTACTGCGGCTGCATGAACATTGCATATGACTCCGTCACCATAACAGATGTGCTGGAATTCCTTGCGGGGTTGTACCATGATGAACACCTCAGCTACAGTGCCATCAATAGTGCAAGGAGTGCGCTATCATCCTACCTTACCATCGAGGTAGGATCTCACAAGCTAGTGTCCAAATTGATGCGGGGCATATTCAATTCAAATCCACCCCGACCTCGTTACAATGTTACCTGGGACATTGGGGTAGTTTTAACCCTACTCAGGACATGGTCACCCATGGCTGGACTCTCTTTGGACAAACTCACCTTGAAATTGGTGATGTTATTGGCACTAACGACAGCACAACGGGTACAGACGTTACATAAAATCAATATTGATAGAATGGTCTCTACCCCGGAGAAAGTAACATTTTACATTGATGAGTTACTAAAGCAGCACAGACCTGGGTTTACAGGGCTGCAGCTGGTGTTTCCAGCATACCCTGCTGATGTGAGGCTATGTTTAGCCACCCATATTCGTCACTATATTAAAGTGACGCGGACCCTAAGGCGAATGGAGAAATATCTGCTGATTAGCCATAAAAAACCACATCATAGAGTGTCGGTACAGACAATCTCCAGATGGCTCAGGATCGTGTTGGATGCAGCAGGTATTGACATTAATGTCTTTAAATCCCATTCCAGCAGGGCTGCATCGACGTCGGCGGCAAAGGTCATGGAGGTGCCCATGGACCATATCTTGCCACAGCGGGATGGGCTAGTGAAGCCACCTTTCAGCGGTTTTATAACAAACCTGTTACCGCTCCTGTTATGTTCGCGGAGGCCGTGCTGAGTGCTGGTCAGCAGCATACAGCTATTCCCCAGTGAGGGTTTTTTTCTTTGTTTATAATTAATAAACATTATTACAGTTACATTATTATTACATTATTACCCTCCTCGTTACAGCAGCAGACGCGACATTTCCAAGAGAATGGGGCAGAGAGCTGGTGCAGCGCTGGGATGGGAGCAGGGCAGATGAGGCGCACCAAAGGAACAAACAAGTTGATGGCTGCAAGGGGCAGGCGGCAGTGGTCTTGTGCCCCAGCGAGGTAGACCGCTCTTCCCCCTGCTAATGCACACACAGAAAGAGAGAGATGAGAGCAGAGAATGATCCCAGCCTAGCTCTGGCACTGGACGGTGCGCATTTCCCCTTTGTAGGTCACATCAATAGACGCGGTCGCGCTGAATTCTATTTTTAACTCAAAGCCGCAGGATGGAGTTGTCTTGTTTTTACACTGTTGCTTCGCTGCCACCTCCTCCTTGCTGCACAATGGCAGCGAGTGCGGGGCCGAGATCATGCCTAGTTTTTTTAAGTTCTGAAATTGAATAACTTTCAATACTGAATCAGAATATACTCTATCCAGCTTCTCTATTTGATACTTTTAAAACAGGCTTTCATTCACGGTTGACTCAAGAGTAACCCGTGAGAGGAATTTGGTAACTCGGGAGAGGAACTTGGAACATCGCATAAACGGAAAACTTAGTCATACACGTGGGAACTCGGTTAAACTCTTGTTCATAAACTTGGAGTCTCGTACACAACCACGAGTCTTTCACACGGGGTACCTCGTGGGTCAACTCGCACCGTGAGACAGGCCTGTTAGGATGATGATAATAGATTAACTTAGAGGGTACAAGATAGAGTTTATTCCAAAACATTGCTGGAGTAACTCAGTGGGACAGGCAGCATCTCTGGAGAATATGAATAGGTGACGTTTCAGGTCGGGACTTTTCTTCAGACCCGAAAAGTCACTTCCCCCTGTTCTCCAGAGAAGCTGCCTGACCCGCTGATTTACTCCAACACCTTGTGTCTATTTTTGTAAACCAGCATTGCAGTTCCTTGTGTTTCCATTTATCCAGAAACAGTTTGGAATACCAGGTCTAAGTGTTACAAAGAGATAGCAGATGAGTTGAGATGGAGTGTGGCAAGTGATGGAGAGACAAATGTCAGCAATGATGACAGGGATATACGGTTCAAAGCCCAAATTCAGTTTAACCAGCACCTTTAGTTCCTGACTACACATTCAGTTTAACCAGGGTAACAACACCCCCAACAGTCAGGTTAACTGTCAAATGGTTACCAGAGAGATGGACGGAATTGTTGACAATATAAAAGAAACTCCAGCAGCGAACTAAAGTAATAACTTTGGCCTTCCCAGCACCCAGGTGAAAAAAACGTAGAATTATTTAGTTTAGTTTCGAGATACAACACATAAACAGGCCATTTTGCCCATCATTTTGTCCACGTTGACCAGCAATCACTCCATACACGAACACTATCCTACACACTAGAGACAATTTACTGCAGCCACGATAACGTACAAACATGTACGGCTTTGGAGTGTGGGAGGAAACTGGGGTAGCTGGAGAAAACCCACATGGACACGGGGAGAAGGTACAAACTCTGTATGGACAGCACCTGTGGTCGGGATCAAACCTGGGTCTCTGGCGCTGTAAGGCAGCAACTCTACTGCTGCGCCACTGTGCCGCACAGCTTCACTGCTAGTACATGGGAGACAGATGATGCTGCAGTATAGCAGGATGCAACTCGGGTTAAGTGAACAAGAACTGAAATATGTTTGTAATGAAATAAAACTGAACGTTAATGCAGTACCTCCAATGCATGCTCCACTGCCACCGCCGCATCTTCAGAAACATTATCCAACCCACATTCAAATGCTGTTACGATCATCTGGCCTTCTAATTGCCCTCTTGTGGGAAGCACCATGGTGTGAGTGCAAAACTTCACACCATCCTCCTCTTGGGGATCCTTCATCACAAAGTTCTGTGCCCCAGACAAAGGGTTCTGTGCTTGGAAACGATGCTGGAGGAAGATGTAAGCACTTCAGCAAAAAGCTTCATGAAATGTGAAAACTATCGGATTGCTAAATTAAATGATATGTTTACACACGCACTATCTACTGGAAAGAAATGGGATCTGATCCTGGCATTAACTTGAGAAAAATTGATCAAGTACAATGTTATTCCAAAGTTGCTATTTATAAGCAATTTTACTTCGGAGTCAGGTAAGTGATTCAGTGAAGAAGACCCGCCAGGCCGCATGCGCATCAGTACGTCAGCCGCATTTGATGCACGCAGGCTGTGAGGAACAGAAGGTCCTCCAGCAGTAAGTATGCAGATTCCAGGTAAGTTTAAAACTTTCCACTGGAGCTTGAAATCCGTGCTGGCCCGTAGGCTATACCAAGTGCTAGCATGGAAAAAACAGGGAAGGGAAAGCGGCGCCCTTCAACCGGCCACGGCAGTTCAGGCTTGGAAGCCCTGCCTCATACCCCTGTTCAGTCGCTAAGTACAGAAACAGCGACTGCAGACTTAGTGCTACACAGCACAGAGCCGTCGCCATTAGGGCACAAGGCAACAGATAAGTCTGCTAGGCCCACGGAGTCGGGGGATTATTCCTCACCGGGGCTGGATAGAGTGTGTACACACCTATCCCAAGTGGAGGATCTGTTGCATACAGTCCTCCAAAGAACTTCACTCCAAGAAAAGGATTGTCAGCGCTTAGAAAAAGGAGCGCCACCAGCAACACAGAGATTCCTTATCAAATTGATGAGAGTGCTATGGGCCGATCAGTCCCGAGACCAATTCTGATGGAGAAGTGCAGCCAGGAGAAACAGAACTACCAAATGTTCCACCACTGGCACTTCCATTTGCTGTCCCATCAGGAGCAGGGGAGCCGCTAGGTGAAGAGCTGGCTACCACAATTAAATACATGGTGTCTCATCAGCTTCAGGAGCTTACTATGGATGAGACAGCCAAAAACACGAGCCTCCAAGCAACTGTGAGTTATTAAGAGTTCCAACAGTGAATCAAGTCACTTGGGGTCAGATGGGACCCGGTATGCGAAGCCAAGAAATAAAAATGCAAAGAATTTTAAAATTACTGGCTGCTGGTATTACAGCTTTCGCAAGTACAATGGATGGTGGTTATATGACCAGAACACACCAAGAGGCTCTAGGGTTGTTATGCAACACCCATTTTGAGATCAATGGTCTCAGGAAAAGGGCTATTAGGCCCACCATTAATCCTAGATATGTTGCACTTTGCAAGCTAGCAAGTATCCAACCACCTGATCTGCTGTTTGGCGCAGATCTAACCAAACAGGTCAAATAAATAAATGAAGATGCTAAAACAATGAGTTTGATGAAACCAGTGATGCTGGGCAGACAACTGAAGAGAAAGTATCCCTACAAACCACCTCAGCATCCGGGGCTGTTCCAGGGACAATCCGGTCCTCATCACAAGGACGTGGAGCACGTGGAAGCATGAGCAACTATGGGAGCTGCTGCCAGAGGCTAGAGTCAGCAGGGTGTACCAGGTACCAGGGAGGTAAGTGGACCTGGTTCTCATAAAAAACGTATTTAATGGAACTCAAGGAAAAATTGATGGTAGATTACGTTTTTTTTTATAACGAATGGAAGCAGCTTACTTCAGATCTATTTATCCGGAGTGTAATTCGAGGGTTTCGGATTGAATTTATTCCAAATGGTACTTTACCTTTCCAACATGTTTCTATCAGAACACTTTATTTTTCACAAACAGAGGTTATAGAGGTTCAAGCTGAACTCACAAAATTATATAACAAAGGTGTTACTGAAAAGACGGATCATCAAGTCCATCAATTTGTGTCAAATATTTTTCCCCGTCCTAAAAGAGACGGAGGATGTAGAATTATTTTGGTTCTAACAAAATTAAATCCATTTCTACTCCATAGACACTTTAAAATGGAAACATTGGTTATGGCCAAACAATTCATTTCTAAAGGTTGTAATATGGCTACAATAGATCTGAAGGATGCTTCCTATTCAGTGCCTGTTCATTGCGAGCATAGAAGGTATTTTAAATTCATTTGGATTAATCAATTATGGCAGTATAAGACATTGCCAAATGGATTGACCTCAGCCCCTAGAGTATTTACTAAAGTGTTAAAACCAATGTTGGGGTTGCTTGGAGGTCAGGGCCATGTTATTATGGCCTATTTGGATGATATTTTAATAATTGGACAAACAAAAGCTTTAGCCGAAATATCAGTGGCAGTTGTCAAATCCACATTTGAAAAACTGGGGTTTGTCATTCATTTGGAAAAATCCAAACTTATGCCAATTACCACAATTGATTATTTGGGGTTTTCAATTAACTCTATCAAAATAGTAATTACATTGCCAATTGAAAAAAGTACAGATCTAATTGAGGATTGCGTAACGCTTTTAAACAAGCATAAACCTTCAATTAGGCAAGTGGCAAGGCTTCTTGGGAAAATGGTTGCAGCCTTTCCAGCAATTCAATTTGGGCCTTCGCATTTACAATGTAATCAGCAATTACAAAGAGCAAAAGAACAGGCGCTTAAGGTACAAATTGGGCATTATGATAGGCCCATGCAATTATCAGCTGAAGCAATTACTGATATCTTATGGTGGATTCAACATGTCTCCAGTAGTTTTAGCACAATAGAGCTGGAACAACCTTGCAAGGTTTTGCAGACTGATGTAATTGCACTTGGATGGGATGCCACAGACACAAGTACAGGTTGTGGAGGAAGATGGAATTTGGAAGCTGTGCTTCTGCAGACATGGGGAATTAACCATTTAGAGCTTTTAGGAGCATTTCATGGGCTCAAAGCTTATTGTTCTAACAAAAACAGTCTGCATGTTCAGTTCCAGATTGATAACACCACGGCAGTGGCATATGTCAATCACATGGGTGGTATCAAGTCGGTATCTTGTGACAGACTGGTAAACCAAATCTGGATCTGGTGTATTGATAAACACATTTGGCTCTCAGCTATTTATCTGCCAGGAAAACTTAATACAGTGGCAGACAACAGGTCACGGAAATTCCATGACAACATAGAATGGATGTTGAATTACGATGTGTTCAAAGACATCATTGCCAAATACGGAACACCAGATGTCGACTTGTTCGCATCTAGACTAAACCACCAGGTTCCCAAATATGTGTCATGGGAACCAGATCCTGGGGCAGTAGTGATTGACGCTTTCTCGCTGAATTGGGGTGGTATGTATATTTATGCATTTGCACCTTTCTGTCTCATAAATCGATGTCTGCTCAAAATCAAGCAGGACAATGCTTCAGGGGTACTGGTTATACCCGACTGGCCTACTCAGCCATTGTATCCTTTGATCCTTTGACAGCTGACGACACAACCTTTGATGGCTGTTCCTAAATGAAGAAATTTATTGGTGAATCCAGTGACTGGCAAATGCCATCCGTTGTATGACCGTATTGATTTGTTAAATTGCAGATTCTAAGAAGGCCATACCTGGGGCATGGATTGTCGAGTTGAACTGTCGACATTCTTACTGCATCTTGGAGATCGAGTACTCAAAAGCAGTATTTTTGTTATGTAAAGAAATGGGAAGTTTACTGCGTACAACATTATATTGATTATTGTACAGCACATATTTCACATGTTTTAGAATTTCTGTCAACTCTCTACTATAATGAAGGACTAAGTTATAGTGCACTCAATACAGCAAGAAGTGCTTTGTCGTCATATTTAGTGAGGAAGTCAGACAATCATGCAATTGGATCTCACCTTCGTGTGGTTCAATTTATGAAAGGCATTTTTAATTCCAGACCTCCCAAACCTAGATATATGGCTATTTGGGTTGCAAGTATAGTCCTTAGGAAACTACGAGAGTGATTTCCTATATCATCTTTGACTCCTGGAACATTTAGAAGAGAAGAACACCTATGTGCGAATGCTGTTCATGGATTTTAGTTCAGCATTCAACACAATTATCCCCCAGCACCTGATAACCAAACTGGTTCCAATGGGCCTCAGCACCCCCATGTGTAACTGGCTACTGGACTTCCTCACTGACAGACCCCGGTCTGTGAGGGTTGGAAATAACACCTCTAACACCATCTCTCTGAGCACCGGCTCCCCTCAGGGCTGTGTCCTGAGTCCACTGCTGTTTACCCTGATGACCCACGACTGCTGTGCCAGGTTTAGTACAAACCACATCATGAAGTACGCAGATGACACAACAGTGGTGGGCCTCATCGGGGACGACAATGAGCTGGCTTACAGGGAGGAGGTGAAACAACTGGTGGACTTGTGCAATACGAACAACCTGATCCTGAATGTCGAAAAAACAAAGGAGGTCATCGTCGACCAGGAAAAATCGGCACAGTCCCATACCACTTCACATCAATGACAGCGATGTGGAGGTGGTCAGTAGCACTAAGTTCCTGGGGGTGCAGATCACTAACAGTCTGACCTGGTCAAAAAACATCTCATCAACAGTTAAGAGAGCGCAGCAGCGGTTGCACTTTCTGCGCCAGATGAGAAGAGCTCACCTCCTCCATCCCATCCTCACCACTTTCTACAGGGGCACCATAGAGAGTATTTTGACCAGCTGTATCTCTGTCTGGTTTGGGGACTGTAAAGCCTCTGACTGGAAGTCCGTGCAGAGAGTGGTGAGGACAGCGGAAAAAATCATCGGGACCTCTCTCCCCCCAATCGGGGATATTGCGACCAAATGTTGCGTGTCTAAGGCCAGCAGTATTATAAAAGACCCCGCACATCTCTATCACGGACTGTTCACTCTGCTGCCCTCGGGCAAAATATATCGTAGCATAAGGAACAGAACATCAAGGTTCTGCAACAGCTTCTTCCCACGAGCCATCAGACTCCCGAATGCTATGTAATGGGCTGCCACCATTGTCTATTTATCCTTTTGTATCAATTTTATCCATGTTTATCCTTCTGTTAATTATCGTGTTGCACAGGGAGCCAAATGCAACGGAATTTCGTTTGGAACTGCATATATCGATGTATTTCTAAACGACAATAAAGTTTGTTTGACTTGTTTCACTTGACTTGACTTGACCAAAATTACCATAAAACTGGCCATGCTTATGGTGTTGGTTTCAGCACAAAGAGTACAGACGTTACAAAAATTACAGTTAGACAGAATGGAAACTGCTGTGGACAATGTTACGTTTTACATTTACGACCGCCTCAAACAGAGCAGGTCAGGTGTCACAGGATTTAAAATAGTATTTGCAGCATATCCTACGGATCCATCCTTATGCGTAAAAACACATTTGATGCAATACATTGCACTTACAGAGAATTTATGTAATATTAAGACAGGATTGTTTATCAGTTGTAAAAAAACACTTAAAAGAGTGTCAGTTAACACTATTTCCAGGTGACTGAAACAAGTTTTGATTGATGCAGGTATTAACACAGATGTGTTTACATCTCATTCCACTAGGGCAGCAGCTACGTCGGCGGCCAAAGCAAAGGACGTGCCCATCGACCATATTATGGCGGCCGCCGGATGGGCAAATGAGCTGATGTTTCAGAATTTTTATCATGGCCCGATTGTTGCTCCAGGGCTGTTTGCTAATGCCATTTTAAGTTCTGTTTTAATGCCCTAGTATTAAAGAATACTGTAGTTTGTTTATGTTATTAAATAAACCCTATTACTACATTGAATGCAATGTTACTACTAATGCATTATTTCTCATTCGAGTCAATCAATGCAGTGGGATGCCGAGTTTGTAATCTGCGGCATGAAATCACAAGACTTTGAAACCTTCACGGAATCACTCACGTGACTCCGAAGTAAAATACTAAGATTAAACGAGAATTTACCAGTTTGAAGTTTGATCTTGATTTTATGAGGAGTTACGTTGGCGATTACGTGCCCTCCACACCCAACCCTCTCTCATAAAAGATCATCTGGTAGTTCTCGAGTCACTGGTCTTACTGTTTACTTCGGTGTTGTTAATTTGTGATTTCATACCGCTGCTTTAAAGATTGATGCGCATGTGGCCTGGTGGGTGTTCTTCACGTAATTACCAACGTAACTCCTCATTAAATCAAGATCAAACTGGTAAATTCTCGTTTAATCTTACTATTCTAACATTATCTTCATTGTAGATGGACCGGGGCAATGTTTGGCTGAACGGTTGCTGGATCTGGGTCACTGCCCACATATACTCACCTGTGGAGGCCCATTCCTATTATTCTTCTGTACCCATGAATCAGGCTACAAGGTATGAGTTCATCAGGGATAGGAGCAAAATTAGATCATTCGGCCCATCATGTCTACTCCAACGTTCAATCATGGCTGATCTAACTCTCCTTCCTAATCTCACCTCCATAATCTCTGTCACCTGTCTAAACAAGAATCTATCTATCTCTGCCTTAAAATTATCCATTGACTTGGCACCCACAGCCTCCTGTGGCAATGGATTGCACAGATTCACCACCCCCTGACTATAGCAAGATTCAGATAGTATTTCTGTTGGACCCCCTGCCCCATTCACCCCGTCCCATGCATCCCCTCTACTATAAACCCCCCTCCCCTGAGCCGATCTTGCACCCATCTCTCCCCTCCCCCTTCATTCCTACACAAGTCGAGCCTCGTCAATCCTCCAGCTTCACAATTCACTAATCCATTTCACTGCTGGGAGAGTATAGATCCAGAGGTCATAGCCTCAGAATTAAAGGGAGGAGACGAGGCGGAATTTATTTGTCAGAGCAGGGCTCGAAAATAGCGGTTGCCCGGGTGCCAATGGCAACCTACAGTCCCGCCGGGCAACCTAAAAGCCATGTCATTTTGCCCGGCCTGGCGAGCACCCGGGACACCCGCCCGCATCCGTGTCAGGGTCTGGCTCTCGGCGCTAGTTCTCTGCTCTCGGGTCTCGGCTCTAGTTCTCGGTTTTCCGCTCGGGTCTCGGCTCTCGGCGTTCGGGTCTCTGGTTCCCGCGCCGCGCGGCCGGCCGCCGAGCACATCATCGGCCGTGGTTGTGCGCATGTGCGGCCGTGCACATGCGCACTGCCACGGCAACTGGTCGGCGTCGTCCACTTTCTCCCTCCTTTTGCATTGTGGGAGTTCTGGCCGCCATTGCTGTCCGGTCGCTGCCTCACCGTGACCGCTGCAAAAACAACGCAGAATTACTCCCTGGAGCTGGAGTAACTCCCTGGAGTAACTCTTGCTTCTTGGTTTCCTGGTCCTCCAAAAATATTCGAAATGGAATTTAAATTGGTGGACCCACCACCACCACACTCCAGTCTGAAGAAGGGTCTCGACCCGAAACGTCGCCTAGAGTCTGAAGAAGGGTCTCGACCCGAAACGTCGCCTATCTCCTTCGCTCCTTAGATGCTGCTGCACCCGCTGAGTTTCTCCAGCTTTTTGTGTAACCACCAAACTCCATCTCTGGAAAAATAACAGCCTATTGCATTTTATCTGTTTATTTATTGTGTATATATATGGTCTATAGTATATAGACACACTGAACTTTTATCTCCTGTTCTGTATTATGTTTACATATTCTGTTGTGCTGCAGCAAGCAAGAATTTCATTGCCCTATCTGGGACACATGACAATAAAACTTTCTTGATTCTTGACTTGGACTTAAGCAAAAAAGGGTTCTTGGGAAAAATAAAGCTACCTTAAATTTAGTTGTGTCTGGTTGGTACCTATGGTAGGGTGAAGACTATTCCATGCTTTAATTGTGCGGGGGAACTCCATAGAGCAGCCAGCGTCTCTGGATAGAAAACATTGGGTGACGTTTCGGGTAGAAACCCTTCTTTACATTTCCTCTGGTTTTAGTGTTTTTAGTTTAATTTAAAGATACAACGTGGAAACAGGCCCTTCGGCCCACCGAGTCCACGCCGATCAATTCTGGGTCTCTGGCAATTTTAGGCAGCAAATTTATGGCCAATGTACTGCCCCAATAGCCTTGAACTGAATTAAAACATACAGTAGCTGTGAAGGGGGACATAGCGTCACTTAGAGATTTAAGACTGAAAATGGATATTCTTTTGTTTTAGTAACCAACGTATAACTCAACGTATAATTTTTTGTTTGTTGGAAAATAAAATATAGTGGCACAGTTGGTGGACTTGCTGCCTCACACGCCAGAGATCTGTGTTCGATCCTGTTCTTGGGCACTGTCTGTGTTGAATTTGCACATCCTCCCTGCAAGCGTGTGGGTTTCCTCCCACATCCCAAAGACACATTGGCTTTGTAGGTTAAATTGTCTCTGAAAAATTCCCCCTAATGTGCAGGGAGTGGGTGAGGAAAATGGGATAACAGAACTTGTGTGAATGTGTACACAAAAATGCTGGAGAAACTCAGCAGGTGAGGCAGCATCTATGGAGCGAAGGAAATGGGCAACGTTTCGGGTCAAGACCCTTCTTCACAGTGATGTCGGGGGGGGGCGGGAAAAATAAAGGAAGAGGCGGAGACAGTAAGCTGTGCAGAGCTGGGAATGGGAGGGGAAGGAGGGAGAAAGCAAGGACTACCTGAAATTGGACAAGCCAATGTTCATACCGCTGGGATGTAAACTACCCAAGCGAAATATGAGGTGCTGTTCCTCCAATTTACGGTGGGCCTCATTCTGGCCATGGAGGAGGCCCAGGACAGAAAGGTCGGATTCGGAATGGGAGGGGGAGTTGACGTGCTGAGCCATTGGGAGATCAGGTTGGTTATTGCGAACTGAGTGGAGAAGGTGTGCGAAGCGATCGCCAAGCCTGCGCTTGGTCTCACCGAGGTTGATCAGACGCTGAATAACCATATTTTTGTTTGGAAGTGGAAAGAGATAATAGAAATTGCATTCATTGCAACGTGTAAAAAGGGATGAGATACTGGATTGTAATTTTGCTGCATGTCATTGTGGTCTATATCATGTCTTGATTGGTGAATATGTTTAGTTTGTGACTTTATTTGAAGCAGAAGTAATATGTGAATGCTTCATTGACCATAATTCCGACTGGTAACTATGCACTTCGTCCGAGCACATTATCCCACGCGTCATGCAAGCCGTCTTAAATGAACACCTAAACTGTCATTTGGCAACCTAAAAAGCTGCCGTGATTGCCCGGCTGGCTACAGGGAAAAAAAGTTAAGCGAGAGCCCTGCAGAGGATGGTAAATGTATAGAATTCATTGCCACAGAAGGCTGTGGAAGCTGTCAATAGATCTTTTCAAGGCAGAGATAGATAGATTCTTGATCAGTACAGGTGTTAGGCATTCTGGAGAGAAGGCAGGAGAATGGGGTTAGGAGGGAGAGATGGATCAGCCATGATCGGAGTAAACTTGATGAGCCGAATGACCAGAATTAAAGGACGTTCATTTAGGAAAGAGATGAGGAGGAATTTATATAGACAGAGGATGGTGAATCTATAGAATTCATTGTCACAGAAGGCCGTGGAGGCTGTCAATAGCGTGTGCGGACGTGGTGCTGACGGACGAGAGGCTGAAGCAAAGACGTCGAAGCCAAAGAACCGAATGGAAACGAGGCCGAAACGGCAATAAACCGGAAGAGTACGAGGACGAAACGCCTACTAACCGAAAGGATGGGATGCCTAAATGCAAACTAACTGAAAGTGCGGGACACCTAAAAGCCAAAGAATAGAAAACCTGCATTGCCTAAAAGCAAACTTACCGACTGGCCGCTCTGTCGAAATGCCACCCACACTAATGGCAGCGTCGCCTACACGCCAACGGACCGACTGCCGCTCAACAGAAAAGTCCAATCACGGACATGGCGTTGCCGGGGGGCGGGACTTGTTAGCGATTGGTCCAGACATTGTCCCACACCTCTGCTCCACCCGACCCACAGCCCAGATTGCGTTCAGATTGCCCAGTCAGCTATGGCTTGTGTGGGAAAAGGACCCCCACGCTCCTGTTTCCCCCTTCTCTCTCCCCCTTCTCTTTCCTCCTTTCTCCACTCTTCTCTCTCTCCTCCTCTCTCTCCCCCTATCTCTCTCTCCGCCTCCGTCCCTCCCTTCTCTCTCTTCTCTTCCCCTCCTCTCTCCCCCCTTCTCTCTCTCTCTCTCTCTCTCGCCTCCTCTCTCTCGCCTCTCTCTCGCCCCCTTCTCTCTTCCCCTCCTCTCTCCAACCCCTTAAGAATTTTGTAAGTCTCTATAAGATCCCCCCTCAATCTTCTAAATTCCAGCGAGTACAGTTCGAGTCCATCCAGTCTTTCTTCATATGGAAGTCCTGCATCCCAGGAATCAGTCTGGTGAACCTTCTCTAAACTCCCTCTATGGCAAGAATGTCTTTGCTCAGATTAGGAGACCAAAACTGTACGCAATACGCCAGGTGTGGCCTCACCAACTACAGTACAACTGCAGTACAACTGCAGTAGAACATCCCTGCTCTTGTACTCAAATCCTTTTACTATGAATGCCAACATACCATTCGCTTTCTTCACTGCCTGCTGCACCTGCATGCCTACTTTCAATGACTGGTGTACCATGACACCCAGGTCTCGTTGCATCTCCCCTTTTCCTAATCGGCCACCATTCAGATAATAGTCTACTTTCCTGTTTTTGCCACCAATGTGGATAACCTCACATTTATCCACATTATGGACTATTGACCAGTAGCACTAACGCCTGTGGTGATGAAGTGCTTCGAGAGGTTGATCATGGCGCAAATCAACTCCTACCTCGACAAAAACCTGGACCCACTGCAGTTCGCTTACCGCCACAACAGATCAACGGTGGACGCGATCTCGCTGGCCCTCCACTCCGTTCTGAACCACTTGGACAACAAAAACTCATATGTCAGGCTGCTATTCATTGACTACAGCTCGGCATTTAACACAATCATCTCCTCCAAACTCGCAGAACTGGGTCGTTGCGCATCCCTCTGCAATTGGATCCTCGACTTCCTCATCCACAGACCACAGACTGTTCGTATTGGTGGAAATGTGTCAGACTCGATAACAATCAGCACGGGAGCACCTCAAGGCTGCGTGCTCAGCCCCCTGCTGTACTCACTCTATACTCATGACTGCGTAGCCGGTCATAGCGCGAACTCCATCATCAAGTTCACTGACGACACCACTGTTGTGGGACGTATCACTGATGGGGATGAGTCCGAGTATAGAAGAGAGATCGAGCAACTGTCCATATGGTGCCAGCACAACAACCTGGCCCTCAACACCAGCAAAACCAAGGAACTGATTGTGGACTTTGGAAGGAGTAGGATGGGGACCCACAGTCCTGTTTATATCAACGGGTCGACGGTTGAAAGGGTCAAGAGCTTCAAATTCCTGGGCGTGCACATCTGTGAAGATCTTTCCTGGTCCGAGAACACAGATGCAATTATTAAGAAAGCTCATCAGCGTCTCTACTTCCTGAGAAGATTACGGAGAGTTGGTCTGTCAAGGAGGACTCTCTCTAACTTCTACAGGTGTACAGTAGAGAGCTTGCTGACTGGTTGCATCATGGCTTGGTTCGGCAACTTAAGCGCCCTGGAGAGGAAAAGACTACAAAAAGTAGTAAACGCTGCCCAGTCCATCATCGGCTCTGACCTTCCTTCCATCGAGGGGATTTATCACAGTCGCTGCCTCAAAAAGGCTGGCAGCATCATCAAGGACCCACACCACCCTGGCCACACACTCATCTCCCTGCTACCTTCGGGTAGAAGGTACAGGAGCCTGAAGACTGCAACAACCCGGTTTAGGAATAGCTACTTCCCCACAGCCATCAGGCTAATAAACCTGGCTCGGAACTCTGAACATTAATATCCCTCCATCTGTTATTTGCACTTTATTAATTTATTAATTCATGGGTGTATTTATGTATAGAATTGTAGTCAATGACTTCTATGTTCTGTTGTGCTATGCAAAGAAAGATTTTCATTGTCCTGTCAGGGACACATGACAATAAACTCTTTTGACTTTGATTATACTGCATCTGCCATGCATTTGCCCACTCACCCAACCTATCCAAGTCACCTTGCAGCCTCCTAGAATCCTCCTCACAGCGAATACTGCCCCCCAGCTTTGTGTCATCTGCAAACTTGGAGATGTTGCATTCATTTCCCTCATCCAGATCATTAATATATACTGCAAATAGCTGGGGTCCCAGCACTGAGCCTTGCGGTACCACTAGCCACTGACGGCCATTCTGAAAATGTCCCGTTTACTCCTACTCTTTGCTTCTTGTCTGCCAGCCAGTTCTCTTGTCACATCTGAACCCCCAATACCGTGTGCTTTCAGTTTTTGTATACTAATCTCTTATGTGGGACCTTGTCAAAAGCCTTCTGAAAGTCCAGATATAACACATCCACAGGTTCTCCCTTATCCACTCTACTAGTTACATCCTCGAAAAATTCTATAAGATTCATCAGACATGATTTACCTTTCATAAACCCATGCTGACTTTGTCCAATGATCTCACCACTTTCCAAATGTGCTCCTATCCCATTTTTAATAACTGACTCTAGCATTTTCCCCACTACCGATGTTAGACTAACTGGTCTGTAATTCCCCGTTTTCTCTCTCCCTCCCTTTTTAAAAAGTGGGGTTACATTAGCTACCCTCCAATCCTCAGGAACTACTCCAGAATCTAAATAATTTTGAAAAATTATCACCAATGCATCCACTATTTCCGGGGCTACTTCCTTAAATACTCTGGGATGCAGCCTATCTGGCCCTGGGGATTTATCGGCCTTTAATCCATTCAATTTATCTAACACCACTTCCCGGCTAACATGGATTTCACTCAGTTCCTCCATCTTATTTGACCCCCAGTCCTCTGCTATTTTGGGCAGATTCTTTATGTCTTCCTTAGTGAAGACAGAACCAAAGTAGTTATTCAATTGGTCTGCCATGTCCTTGTTCCCCATGATCAATTCACCAGTTTCTGACCGCAAGGGACCTACATTTGTTTTAACTAACCTTTTTCTCTTCACATATCTATCAAAAGATTTACAGTCAGTTTTTATGTTCCCAGCCAGTTTTCTTTCATAATCCATTTTCCCTTTCCTAATTAAGCCCTTTGTCCTCCTCTGCTGGACTCTGAATTTCTCCCAGTCCTCTGGTAGGCTGCTTTTTCTGGCTAATTTGTATGCTTCATCTTTTGTTTTGATACTATCCCTGATTTCTCTTGTTATCCATGGATGCACTACATTCCCATATTTATTCTTTTGCCAAACTGGGTTGAACAATTGTTGTAGTTCACCCATACAGTCTTTAAATGCCTTCCATTGCATATCAACCGTCAACCCTTTAAGAATCACTTGCCAGTCTATCTTGGCCAATTCACGTCTCATATCCTCAAAGTTACCTTTCTTTAAGTTCAGAACCCTTGTTTCTGAATTAACAATGTCACTCCCCATCCTAATGAAGAACTCAACCATATTATGGTCACTCTTGCCCAAGGGGCCCCGCACAACAAGACTGCTAACTAACCCTTCCTCATTACTCAATACCCAGTCTAGAATAGCCTGCTCTCTCGTTGGTTCCTCTACATGTTGGTTTGGAAAACTATCCCACATATATTCCAAGAAATCCTCTTCCTCAGCACCCCTACTAATTTGAATCACCCAATCTATATCTAGATTGAAGTCACCCATTATAACTGTTTTACCTTTGTTGCACGCATTTCTCATTTCATGTTTGATGCCATCCCCAACTCCACTACTACTGTTAGGTGGCCCGTACACAACTCCCACTAGCATTTTCTGCCCCTTAGTGTTTTGCAGCACTACCCATATCGATTCCATATCCTACCAAGCTAATGTCCTTCCTTTCTATTGCGTTAATCTCCTCTCTAACCAGCAATGCTACTCCACCTCCTTTTCCTTTCTGTCTATCCTTCCTGAATATTGAATATCGCTGGATGTTCAGCTGCCAGCCTTGGTCACACTGGAGCCATGTCTCCGCGATCCCAACTATATCATATTCATTAATAACTATCTGCACATTTAACTCATCCACCTTATTACAAATGTCCTTGCATTGAGACACAAAGCCTTCAGGCTTGTTTTTACAACACTCTTACCCGTTATACAATTATGTTGAAGAGTTGCCCTTTTTGATTTTTGCCCTGGATTCATCTGCCTGACACTTTTACTTTTCACCTTGCTACCTCATTTTACATCCCTCTGTCTCTCTGCTCATGCTCCCATGTTAATTCAGATAACAGCACCACATATCATTCACTCATTGTCAGTCTCCACCCAAGAGCAGGGCTGAAGGACTTTCCTCCATTTTATTAAATAATGTGGTAAATGTTCATGCATCATTTTGTAAGAAACATAAGATCATTGCAAAATGAGGCGGCCAGAATGGGAGGAGTAAAAAATCTAAAGGTTGAAGAATAGAGAAGAGCAAAAACAGGAAGGGATTTGAAAAGGTCGATGAAAATTCTAATTCGCCACATCTCACTTTGAAGACCAAAGTCTGTAAGCAGAGGGATGAAGACACAGCATGAGTTCAGAGGAGCACTCAAACAAATAGGTATTGGGTATTTTTGTAGAGAGTATTACAATCTCATTTACCTGGAGCTGAAACCATAATCTGACATCTCGTGCGGATCGCAAGCAAGAAGTCATTATGAGAATGCACTGCAAAACAAAAATTAGTTTTTCCTTTAATAATTCCATGCTTAATCCACCACAGTTTAGAACCACATCTGTGATAATCCAAGACCAAAACGGTTGTTAATGCAAAAAAAAGATGAGCAACCACGTCACTTTTCCCTGCTGTCTCAAAATTATTTGCTTTTCATGTCGAAATCTAATTCAATATAAAAAGTTGTTACTGAATCTATTGTCTCCAATCATTCATGGATTTGGTTGCAGTGAGACTGTCCTTGCTATCTTTAGCCTCACGATCGACATTGTTCACCTAAAGTATCCAAACATTTCAGATGCTGAGCTGAATATTAGCTAAATATATTTCAGTGATTCCCCACATGCAACAGAGAGAGAAGATACCTCATCAGTCTGGTGAGTTGTTCATCAAGTTTACTCCAGCTGATTTAAGTTACTGTATTACGATACGATAACACTTTATACATCCGTGGGGGGAAATTGGGATGTCACCTGTTTCCCTTGGAAAATACTCTAGCGTAGTTTATTGTCACGTGTACCGAGGTACAGGGAAGAGCTTTTGTTGCGTGCTAACCAGTCAGCGGAACGACAATACATGATTACAAACCAGCCATCCAGTGTAGATACATGATAAAGGAAATATAATTTAGTGCAAGATAATGTCCAGTAAAGTCCGAATAAAGATAGTCCGAGGGTCTCCAATGAGGTAGATAATAGCTCAGGACCGCGCTCCAGTTGGTGGTCGGATGGTTCAGTTGCCTGGTAACAGCTGGGAAGACACTGTCCCTGGATCTGGAGGTTTGTGTTTTCACACTTCTGTGCCTCTTGCCAGATTGGAGAGGAGAGAAGAGGGAGTGAGACATGACCTTGATTATGCTGGTGTCCTTGCTGAGGTGGTGTGAAGTGTACATGGAGTCAGTGGAAGGGAGGTTGGTTTGTGTGATGTTCTGAGCTGTGTCTACAGCTCTCTGCAATTTCTTGTGCTCTTGGATGGAGCTGTTCCCAAACCATGCTGTGATGCACCCTTGATACATTTTGAATTAATACAAAAGGAGGGTTACACATTTTGTTTTCAGTCAAAATGTGTACAGATACATCTCAAAGGTAAAGGGAATAAGCAATCATATATCCTGAGTCCTGGGAACCTGTGGCCAACGGCCTCTACAAATGGAGAAGCAGCAGGGATGGTGAGCACAACCTTGGTCCCTTTGCCTGTGCAGATCACAAACACCAGCCGACAAACTACCCAACAACCCTACCCGGGGATCAGTTAGTGGCCTCATCAGCCACCTCATAACCCAACACACTGACGTGGATCCCCCCCCCCTCTCTACCCCTCCCACTGCCGCTTCCTCTCTCTTACCCCACTCCCTTTAACATCTTTAGCCCATACCTGTTCCTCTCCATCTACCCCTCTCAGTCCCTATCCCTCGCTCCACCCCCTCTGTCTCCTTCCACCCCCTTTCCTCCTTCGACCCTCTGTCTACCCCCTCCACCCTTTGCCCGGCAACTCCTTCCTCTCCCTTTATCCCCCCCACACCAACCTATTCCTCCTTTTACTTCCTTTCATCCTGCTCCTTCTTTGCCCTCCTAGCTCCTTCTACCCCTTTCCACCTCTTTCTGACCCCCTTCCTTCCTGCTATATCCCCCTCCCAACCCTACTCCTCCCTCTCCCACTACCCCTTTTCCACCACCTTCCACACTTCCCCAACCGCTTCCCACCCTCCCCCATCCCCTCCCCAGCACTCCTCCCTTCTTTCACCTTCCTTCTCCTAATCCCTCTCCCCCTCCCATTCAACCCTACTCCCTCACCCATGTGTCCACTTCACCCCTTCCTCTCACTCCTACTACCCCTTCCTGCCTCCGCCTCCACTTCCCCACCACCTCTCGCTAACAGTCTCCCTCCATCCATACCCTTCTCCCTATCCCAGCCTCCTTTCCCTCGCTCTCCACCCTATCCTCTCCCTCTCCTCATCTCCCATCCCCCTCTCATTTCTATCGCCTCCCTCTCTCTTCATCCCCCCTCTCTTCCCTGTTACTCACCCACCCCCTTCTTCTCCCTCCCCCTCCTTCTCCTCCATCCCTCTCTTCCTCCCTTCTCTCTCCTCCCCTCTTACTCCCCATCCAGACCCGTGCCAGTGATCACACTGACAACCCAGACGCAGCTCTGAACCTTGGCCGTGGTTGGATGAATGCTAGACAATAGACAAAAGGTGCAGGAGGATGCCATTCGGCCCTTCGAGCCAGCACCGCCATTCAATGTGATCATGGCTGATCATCCCCAATCAGTACCCCGTTCCTGCCTTCTCCCCATATCCCCTGACTCCGCTATTTTTAAGAGCCCTATCTAGCTCTCTCTTGAAAGTATCCAGAGAACCTGCCTTCACTGCCCTCTGAGGCAGAGAATTCCACAGACTCACGACTCTGTGAGAAAAAGTATTTCCTCGTCTCCGTTCTAAATGTCTTACTCCTTATTCTCAAACTGTGGCCCCTGGTTCTGGACTCCCCCAACATCGGGAACATGTTTCCTGCCAAGCCCTTAACAAGCCCAGCTGCTCCATTCTCTCAGCATATGACAGTCCCGCCATCCCAGGAATTAACCTTGTAAACCTACGCTGCATTCCCTCAATAGCAAGAATGTCCTTCCTCAAATTAGGGGACCAGGGCTACATGCAATACTCCAGGTGTGGCCTCACTGGGGCTCTGTACAACTGCAGAAGGACCTCTTTGCTCCTATATCCGTTTAATCTTCTTATAAAGGCCAACATGCCATTCGCTTTCTTCACTGCCTGCTGTGCCTGCATGCTTACTTTCATAGACTGATGTACAAGGACTCCCAGATCTCGCTGTACTTCCCCTTTTCCCAACTTGATGCCATTTACATAGTAATCTGCCTTCCTGTTTTTGCTACCAAAGTGGATAACCTCACTTTATCCGCATTAAACTTCATCTGCCATGCATCTGCCCACTCCCCCATCCTGTCCAAGTCACCCTGCATTCTTATAGCATCCTCCTCACAGTTCACACTGCCACCAGCTTTGTGTCATCTGCAAATTTGCTAATGTTACTTTGAATCCCTTCATCCAAATCATTGATGTATATTGTAAATAGTTGCGGTCCCAGCACTGAGCCTTGCGGTACCCCACTAGTCACTGCCTGCCATTCTGAAAGGGACCCGTTAATCCCTACTCTTTGTTTCCTGTCTGCCAACCACTTCTCTATCCATATCAGCAGTCTACCCCCAATACCATGTGCCCTAATTTTGCCCACTTATCTCCTATGTAGGACCTTATCAAATGCTTTCTGAAAGTCCAGGCCATCCACTGTCTCTCCATTTTGCTAGTTACATCTTCAAAAAATGCCAGAAGATTGGTCAAGCAGGATTTCCCCTTCGTAAATCCATGCTGACTCGGACCGATCCTGTTACTGGTATACTAATGTGCGGCTATCTCATCTTTTATAATTGACTTCAGCATCTTCCCCACCACTGATGTTAGGCTAACTGGTCTATAATTCCCTGTTTTCTCTCTCCCGCCTTTAATAAAAAGTGAGATAACATTAGTTACCCTCCAATCCACAGGAACTGATCCTGAGTCTATAGGACACTGGAAAATTATCACCAACGCATCCACGATTTCTAGAGCCACTTCCTTAAGTACCCTGGGATGCAGACCATCAGGCCCTGGGGATTTATCAGGGGATGAGTTGGCCTGGGTGCTGGACTGCACACAAAGCCCAGCCTGCGGGCCAGCTGAGGAGTTTTGGCCTGAGCGACGTCGCTTGCAAAGTCCGGCACCCCATCCGACTCATGAACCGATGATCGACCATGAGAAGGAGGGGTGGTGGTGTCCGCGGTAAGCGAAGGGCCGAAGGTCAGATAGCTGGCCGGGCTGCTAACCGATGGGGCCATGGGCAAGGTGCTGCTGCTGCACTCCATGGGCTGCACTACCTCGGGACGGGTGAGGTGGAGCAGGACGTGGTGCTCCGACCCGACAGTCCCCTTGACCCGAGTAGCAGCAGTCAATACAGGACAAGGGCTGTCCCGTATGGGACAAACCAATTTGGCCCAATATACGGGATGTCCCGGCTAATATGGGACAGTTGGCAACCCTAGTCGCGACCTGAAGCGCCACCCATTCCTTCTCTCCAGAGATGCTGCCCGTCCCACTGAGCTACAACAGCTTTCTGTGTCCATCTCCAACCACCACCTCCATGGTCTACTGGGTCTCCCGGTTACGAATAAGCTTAATTCTGCTTCCCATTCCCTTCCTCTCCTGGGCCTCCTCCATTCCCATTGGAGGCCACACACAAACTGGAGGAACATCGCCTGATATTTTGCTTGGGTAGCTTACAACCCAACTGTTTTGCATTGAATTTCCAATGTTTGGTAGCTAATCTAACCCCCCCCCCACCCACCTCCTGCCTTCTTTTCCCATCCCCCCTCTCCCTTGCCCTTTGTCCCACCTGGATGTGTTCCTATTTCCTTCTTGTTGTGCGTGGCCCCTTGGGCAAGAGTGACCATAATATGGTTGAGTTCTTCATTAGGATGGAGAGTGACAAAATTAAGTCAGAAACAAGGGTTCTGAACTTGAACAAAGGTAACTTTGAAGGTATGAGATGTGAATTGGCCAAGATAGACTGGCAGGTGATTCTTAAAGGGTTGACAGTGGATGTGCAATGGAAGGTATTTAAAGACTGCATGGATGAAGTACAAAAGTTGTTCATACCAGTTTGGCAAAAGAATAAATCGGGGAAGGTGGTGCATCCATGGATAACAAGGGAAATCAGGGATAGTATAAAAACAAAAGATGAGGCATACAAATTTGCCAGAAAAAGCAGCCTACCAGAGGACTGGGAGAAATTCAGAATCCAGCAGAGGAGGACAAAGGGCTTAATTAGGAAAGGGAAAATAGATTATGAAAGGAAACTGGCAGGGAACATAAAAACTGACTGCAAAAGTTTTTATAGATATGTGAAGAGAAAGAGACTAGTGAAAACAAATGTTGGTCCCTTGCAGTCAGAAACAGGTGAATTGATCATGGGGAACAAGGACATGGCAGACCAATTGAATAACTACTTTGGTTCTGTCTTCACTAAGGAAGACATAAATAATCTGCCGGAAATAGCAGTGGAACGGGGGTCAAATAAGATGGAGGAACTGAGTGAAATCCAGGTTAGCCGGGAGGTGGTGTTGGGTAAATTGAACGGATTGAAGGCCGATAAATCCCCAGGGCCAGATAGTCTGCATCCCAGAGTACTCAAGGAGGTAGCCACAGAAATAGTGGATGCATTAGTGATAATTTTTCAAAATTCCTTAGATTCTGGAGTAGTTCCTGAGGATTGGAGGGTAGCTAATGTAACCCCACTTTTTAAAAAAGGAGGGAGAGAGAAAGCGGGGAATTACAGACCAGTTAGTCTAACATAGGTAGTGGGGAAACTGCTAGAGTCAGTTATTAAAGATGGGATAGCAGCGCATTTGGAAAGTGGTGAAATCATTGGACAAAGTCAGCATGGATTTACGAAAGGTAAATCATGTCTGACAAATCTGATAGAATTTTTCGAGGATGTAACTAGTAGAGTGGATAAGGGAGAACCAGTGGATGTGTTATATCTAGACTTTCAGAAGGCTTTCGACAAGGTCCCGCATAAGAGATTAGCATACAAACTTAAAGCACACGGTATTGGGGGTTCAGTATTGATGTGGATAGAGAACTGGCTAGCAGACAGGAGGCAAAGGGTAGGAGTAAACGGGTCCTTTTCAGAATGGCAGGCAGTGACTAGTGGGGTGCCGCAAGGCTCAGTGCTGGGACCCCAGCTATTTACAATATATATTAATGATTTGGACGAGGGAATTCAATGCAACATCTCCAAATTTGCAGATGATACCAAGCTGGGGGGTATAGTTAGGTGTGAGGAGGATGCTTGGAGGCTGCAGGGTGATTTGGATAGGCTGAGTGAATGGGCAGATGCATGGCAGATGCAGTACAATGTGGATAAATGTGAGGTTATCCACTTTGGTGGCAAAAACATGAGGGTAGACTATTATCTGAATGGTGGCAGATTAGGTAAGGGGGAGATGCAACGAGACCTGGGTGTCATGGTACACCAGTCATTGAAAGTAGGCATGCAGGTGCAGCAGGCAGTGAAGAAAGCAAATGGTATGTTAGCATTCATAGCGAAAGGATTTGAGTATAGGAGCAGGGAGGTTCTACTGCAGTTGTACAGGGTTTTGGTGAGGCCACACCTGGAGTACTGTGTACAGTTTTGGTCTCCAAATCTGAGGAAAGACATCCTTGCCATAGAGGGGGTACAGAGAAGATTCACCAGACTGATTCCTGGGATGTCAGGACTTTCATATGAGGAAAGATTGGATAGACTCGGTTTGTACTCGATGGAATTTAGAAGATTGAGGGGGGATCTTATAGAAACCTACAAAATTCTTAAGGGGTTGGACAAGCTAGATGCTGGAAGATTGTTCCCGATGTTGGGGGAGTCCAGAACAAGGGGTCACAGTCTAAGGATAAGGGGGAATTCCTTTAGGACCGAAATGAGGAAAACATTCTTTACACAGAGAGTGGTGAGTCTCTGGAATTCTCTGCCACAGAAGGTAGTTGAGGCCAGTTCATTGGCTATATTTAAGAGGGCGTTAGATGTGGCACTTGTGGCTAAAGGGATCAGGGGGTATGGAGAGAAGGCAGGTACGGGATACTGAGTTGGATGATCAGCCATGATCACATTGAATGGCGGTGCAGGCTCGAAGGGCCGAATGGCCTACTCCTGCACCTATTTTCTATGTTTCTATGTTTCTATTTCACCTCTTCTGCCTACATTCCTTCCTCTGGCTTCACAGAGTGCAACTCTTCATTCCTTTTGCCTTTGCATCATCTTTGTCCAATGATCTGCCTATCAACCGCTCCCTCGCTAGTGTTCACTTATTTCTGTCTTATGAAGGGTCTCGACCCAAAATGTCACATTCCTCTGTCCAGAGATGCTGCCTGTCCCACTGAGTTACACCAGCACTTTGTGTCTATATTTGGTATAAACCAACATCTGCAGTTCCTTCCTACATATTTCACCTCTTACCTGCCAGGCTATGTCCTGCCTCTCCTCTCTGCCAGATTTCTACCCCCCTGCCAAATCAGTCTGAAGAAGGGTCCTGACACAAAACCTCGCCTATCCATGTTCTCCAGAGACCCTGCCTGACCCGCTGAGTTACTCCAGCACTCTGTGAAACATCACCTATCCATGTTCTCCAGAGACCCTGCCTGACCCGCTGAGTTGCTCCAGCACTCTGTGAAACGTCACCTATCCATGTTCTCCACAGATGTAAACAAGCATCTGCAGTTCCTTATTTCTAACACACGTACCTACTACACAATGGTCAAACAGTATCCAAACGATTCACACTTCGCAAACGAGACGTAACAAGTTTGTTCACAAACAATGGCCAAAGGTTCTTAATCGCGCCAGTAAGCCCCTCACACAATTAATCTCTCCTTTCAAATTCTTTCACACCAATCTCACGCACAGAAATCACACAAGCTTTCAAATCGGTACACAATCTCAGTTTAAGGTGTAACGGAACAATCAAACACACTTCAGCAGCAAATCTCCTACACTCAAAACACTTTCATTCATACAAACACAGATAAGCTCATAACACGCAAACAAAATCGTACTTAAACAAGAAATAATACTACTAATAACTATCATACAAAAACACACTGCAATGTAAAATAGAAGCATTTCACTAATAAGCATTCACTAACTGTACAGTTCGCAAATAAATCACAATATTCCAAATTACCCAAATTGTGCTGTTGTCAATCCCAGGAACCCCTCCTACGGGCACAGGAGACTTTCCCTTCAAAGTGCTTTATCACTTGGCGATACTATTCCCTTCCAGGTACTTTTTTCACTAACGGATACTTCTTCCTCTCCCAAGTTACTTTTCCACTGACAGGTTACTGATTCCCAGAACTACAGGATATGCCCCCTTGATCACACAGTCACGATTCGGACTCCAATTACAACAGCAGTTTTAATCACGCTATATTAACATAGTCACATTTCAAACTACGATTACAGCAACAGTATCTAACAAGCAAACACTCGATTACAACATCGATATTAATATATTATTCAAAGTTGTATCTAATTATGAATATTCTACAATTTTATTAATATATACAACAACCAGTGCATTCAATATGAAGGCTCTGAATTTAGTGAAATTTGAATCGGAAAACTTAGATCACTGTTCCAGATAATAGACACGTCTCCACCCCTCTTAGTGTTGCTTTAAGGTATTTCTCATCCAAGCTATACTCCAACACTGAGTTCCCAGTACCGTTCCGAAGTGTTTAAACCACATACAGGAGGGGACTCAAACCCCCCTAGGCATCTCCTTGTCACCTGCTAAATACTGGTCTTCAGCAAGTCTCCGCTTCATGCTGGTGTCCACCGTCACTAGGGGCGCTGCACTGACAGCAGCCTCTGCCTGCAGCCCGTTTGTTTAAAGTTTGTTTTGGGGGGAATCTTTAACTTTTCTATGTGGGGAGGGGGGCCGGGTAAGGGGGAAACTAACTCCCAGTCGCTTCCTGGTGGGGACGCGACTATTTCTCCGAGTCGTGTCCTCGCCCCCCACCTCGCGGCCTACCACCTGGATCGGAGCGGCCTTTCCAGCCGGGGACCGGGAACTTGATCAGAGCTGCAATAGCGGCGGCGCGGCGCTGAATTCACTGCGGAGCGGGCGAGGCCTACCTAGTTGCCGTTGGAGCGCCGGAGTGTTGGGCTGCTGCTCCAACATCGTGGAGCTCTGGTTTGGAGAGCTTCCAACGCGGGTGGTGCTGAACAACTTTGTGGGGTCCTGGGGCCCTTTTGCCGAGGACTGCCAGCGTTGCATCTCCGCCCGGCGCGACCTGCAGACTTTGGGAGCCGCGGACTCCGGTAGGAGGGGGCTGAGTGTGATGTCCAGGCCGCTGAGGACTTACATCACCCCGGCGTGCGGGCCTGAACATCGGGCCGCCCGTAGCGATGACTGCGGAGGGCTCCGACCAGGGGGATCAGTGGGGAACATCAGAGGAAGAGACTGACTTTGGTGCCTTCCTTCACAGTGGGAAACTTTGATCCTGCTGTGTGGGGATGTTTTATGTTGAATTCTATCCACTCTATGTTGTGTGCTTTATGTTTACTGTATGGCTGTGTGGTGATTTCATTTCACTGTGCCAATTGGCACATGTGACAAATAAATGTATCTTGTATCTTGTCTTTGATGCTGATTTTTAAAGTGTCTCTTTCCAATCACACCCTCAGCACCGATACATTAGTTCCTCCTCTCAGTGTTCCCGCTCAACCCTGTCTATGATACCCCAAAATTTGTATCCCAGTCTGAGTGGAGCCTCAAACCCCAGGGTTTACCAAACCTCAAATATCGGGCCAACTCTTGGATCGAACACATCGGTCATCTGAAGGAGGTATTTTGTCGTCCAGCGGAGGCAAACCTAACGATGAATCTGGGGAGAGTGTGAGTTTGGCCGGGCCACGGTGACGCATCTGGGTAAAATGGTGGGCCGGGGTCAGGTTCGCGCTCTCGAGGACAAGGTGGGACATATTGTCTCATTTCCTGTTCCAACATCTAGGACTGAACTCTGTAGGTATCTGGCTATGGTTGGGTACTATAGGGGGTTCTGTCCAAACTTCTCTGCAGTGGCTGCTCCTTTGACGGATTTGCTGAGTCCGAAGGTAGCTTTTGTGTGGTCCGCTGAGTGTCACTAAGCCTTTGATCATACTAAACGTCCTCTGGTGCGCGCACCTGTGCTTGCGGCACCTGATTTTGAGCGTCCATTTAAGCTGGCAGTGGATGCTAGTGATCGTGGGGTTGGTGGGAGTCTTATACAGGATGATTCAGATGGGGTGGGGCATCCAGTTTCGTTTAATCCCCATCAGAGGTGGTACTCCACCATTGAGAAATAAACCCTTGCTGTGTTAATGTATCTGAGTAATTTCGAGGTTTATGTGGGCTCCTCAAATGTCCCTGTCATCGTATTCACGGATCATAACCCTTTGGTTTTTTTTGCAGAACATGAAGAATAAGAACCGGCGGTTAATGAGCTGGAGTTGGCAGCTGCAAGAATACAACCTGGAGTTCAGGCACATCAGGGGCAAGGATAATATCTTGGCTGACGCCTTGTCGCGCCAGTAGGGTTTTAGTACTGAATAGTTTCTTCCAAAGCTTATTCAGTATCTTTGGGTGGGGGTGTTAGGTACTTCCCCCCCCCCCCCGGTGAATGCTATGTACTTACCTTTTCTGTTTCTCTCCTGAGTGCAGGCCCCGTGGCTGGCAGTCAGGAATCAAGGGGCTAAGAGCTCCTGTACCTGATTGGCCAAGCTGCGTCAGGTGACCAGTGACTCATCGGAAGCTTAAATAGCAGGAGATCCCAGCATTCTCTCTCTTTTTTGTCGACCCTGACTAAGCCAACAGGCTGCCGGTGTGAGCTGCAGAAGGCCTGGCCACATGGCATAGCACTTTGTATATTGCGTCCTATATTTGTTAATTAATGTTGTATTGGGATGGATAAGGGCTGACACGAGGCTTTTCATGTATTTTGTTGTAGGGTTATCTCTATTTAGGCAGGATTAGAGTCTCCAGTTCGACGGCCCATTGCAAGGCTGGCTGGAGCACTATTATCTTTATTTGTTAGTCGATTCTTGTCCTTGACTGTGTTGTTTAAATTAGGTTCGAGTTTTGTCTTCTTTTAACAAAATTAAAGACTATTTTCTTAAACTTGAACCTGGTTTTTGACTTTGTTACGCGGCTCTGAGGTACCTGCCTTCGGGAGTCGTAACACACCTCTAAATCCCTCTAAACATTTAAACCACTCTAAATCGCTCTAAATACCTCTAAACCCCTCTAAGGTACTATAAACCCCTCTAAACTCCCCAAAACCATTCTAAACCCCCCTAAGCCCCCTCAAAACCCCTCTTAATCCTTGGAAAACCATATAAACACATCTAAAACCCGCTAAACCCTTCTAAGCACTTCTGGGCCTCTCTGAACCCCTCTAAATATCTCTGAGCACCTCCAAACCCCTCAAAGCCCTTCCAAACCGTTTAAACCCATCTAAACCCATCGAAACCACCCCCTAAACCCCTGTAAACCCTCTCAAAACTAATCTAAACCCCTTACATGTCCAGACTTAAGAACAGCTTTGCACAGGAAGGAGCGTCAGATGCTGGTTTCAACCGAAGATAGACACAAAATGCTGGTTAACCCAGCGTGACAGACAGCATCTCTGGAGAAAAATGTCTTGAAAAGGAACAGTGCGAGTCCGCACTGGCAAGCGATCCCCACACATTATTGATGTCCCACACACTGAGGACAACTCACATTTAAACCTGTATATCTACAAATCTGTGCGTCTTTGGAGTTTGGGAGGAACCCGAAGATGTCGGAGAAAATCCACGCGGTCAGGGGGAGAACGTACGAACTCCGCACAGACAGCATATTGGTGGGGATTAAACCCGCGCCTCTGGCGCGGGTTCAAGGCAGCAACTCTACCACTGTGCCACTGTGCTGGATAGCTTTAGCTGAGAAACACAGATATAACATATGTGGTCACAAAAAGCTGGAGTAACAGTGGGACAGGCAGCATCTCTGGAGAAAATCCACGCGGTCACGGGAAGAAAGTACAAACCGTGCGGACAGCAGCCGTGGTCGGAATCGAACCCGGGTCTCTGAACGCGAGTCAGCATCTCTACTGCTGTGCCACTGTTTACTGGCGCCCTCCCCTAAATCCCCATTTACTGGTGTCCTCCCCTAATTTCCGATTTACTGGCGCCCTCCCCTAAATCCCCATTTACTGGTGTCCTCCCCTAATTTCCGATTTACTGGCGCCCTCCCCTAAATCCCCATTTACTGGCGCCCTCCCCTAATTTCCGATTTACTGCTGCCATCCCCTAAATGCCCATTTACTGGTGCCATCCCCTAAATACCCATTTACTGGTGCCCTCCCCTAATTTCCGATTTACTGGTGCCATCCCCTAAATACCCATTTACTGGTGCCCTCCCCTAATTTCCGATTTACTGGTGCCATCCCCTAAATACCCATTTACTGGTGTCCTCCCCAGATTCACCATTTAATGCTGCGCTCCCTAATTCCCCATTTATTAATGCCCTCCCCTTTGCTGAGGCTTGTGCGCCGGGCTCGTAGTTTGCAGACGAGGTTGGCAGCTTTGGCAGCAGGCTTGCACTTTGCACACCAGCTTGCAATTTGTGGACCAGGCTGGCATTTTTCGCAGACTGCTCGTACATTTCGCACCAGTCTCACACTTTTTTGCGCCACGCCCGCAGTTTTCGCACCAGACTCGCTCTTTTCGCAGCAGGATCAAACTGTTCGCACCAGTCTCGCAATTTTCACACAAGGCTCGCAGTTTTCCCACCCGGTTCCCACTATTCGCAGCATTCTTTTTGCATCAGGCTAACACTTTTTGGGCTTGTGTCGCAGTTTTCGCACCAGGATCGCACTGTTCCTACCAGGCTCGCCCTATTCGAAGCAGGCTTGTACTTTTCTCACTAGTGTCACATTTTCACAGGCGCCTCGTACGTTTCGCAAACTCCTCGCAATTTTCGCAACAGGCTCGCAGTTCTTGGTTACTTGGTGCTCCAAAATATTCCAACTGGAATTTAAACTGGAGGTGGGAAACTCTCTAAGGAGCGATTTCGTACAAGGCTCCCAATTTTCGTGCACGGCTCGCAATTTTCGAAACCCTTCTAAACCCCTCTGAACCATTCTGAACCCCTCTAAACCCTTCTAAATCCCTCTGAACCATTCTGAACCCCTCTAAACCCCTCTGAACTCCGCTGAACCCTACACCCCTCCAAACCCCACTAAACCCCTCTGAACGGCTCTAAACCCATCTATACCCCTTTGAACCCCTCTGAACCCTTCAAAATACCCTGTAAAGCCATCTAACTGCCTCTGAAAGCATCTGAACCCCTATAAACCCCTCTGAACACTTCTGAGCACCTCTGACCCACTCTAAACCCCTCTAGAACCCTCTAAACCCATATAATCCCCTCCGAATCCCTCTAAACCCATCTAAAGCCCTCTGATCCCCTCTGAACCCCTCTAAACCACTGCAACCCTTCTAAACCCCTCTGAGCACCTCTAAACCAATATAAACCACTGTAAACCCACCTAAACCCCTCCAAATCCCTGTAAATCACTCTGAACCCCTCGAAAACGTTTAAACCCCTCTAAACCATTCTAATCCCCTCTAAACCACTGTACACCCCTCTAAACCTCACCAAACACCTCCAAACCCCTCGAAACACCTCTAATCCACTCTACCCACTCTAAACCCCTCTTAACCCATCTAAACCCCGGTAAACCGCTCTAAACACCCGTCGACCCCTCCAAAATCCTCTAAATTACTCTACAACCATCTAAAGCCTCTAAACACCTCTAATCCCCTCTATACTCCTCAAAACTACTCTGATTATTTTGTAGCGGCGCGACTCACGTTGCGGTGGCCCCTACAGCCTGTCTGTCTTTTTTTGGTCTAGTTAAATGTAGTTGTTCGTGTTTTATTTAAAATACTGTTTTTAACTGTGTATATGTGGGGGGGGGGGGGCCTTTAAAACATCTCTTCCCTGCACGGGAGACCCGACCTTTTCCCTGTCGGGTCTCCATTGTCGTTGGGACCTAGCCCCGTGGAGGGGTCTCCAGCCGGAACGACCTGGGGGCTTCAGTCGCGGAGCCTGCGTAGCTGCGGACTACTCACCATCGTGGGGCTGGCCGGCCTCGGAACGTGGGGAGCTGTGGTGGCTCGCTGCTGCGGCCCGACTCCGGAGCTTGGAGGCTCCAACTGCAGACCGGTGGACTGGGACATCAGGAGCTAGCGGGTGCCTGCTGGGAGACCGCTTCATGGAGCTCCCGCAACGGCAACTTCTCCAGCCCGTGTCACGGGGTTGGAACGACCCGGAGCGGGGCCGTACATCACCCGGCGCGGCTTTAATGGCCGTGGGATTTACCATCGACCGCCTGGAGCTTCGACATTGGGAGAGAAATGGTGCAGGGGAGAGAAAATACTTTGCCTTCCATCACAGTGAGGAGGAGATTCACTGTGATGGATGTTTGTGTAAATTGAATTGTTTGTATGTCTTGCAGGAATTGTTTTGTTTGTATGGCTGTGGAAACAGAGTTTCGTTTGAGCCTCACTGAGGTACAAATGACATGAAATAAATATTGTATTGTATTGAACCCCTCTAAACCCCTCTAAAAGGCTCGAAACCCTTCGAAACTCTTATAAATCCCTCTAAATACTTCGAAACCCCCCTAAACTCCTCTAAACACTTCTAAGTCCCTCTAAGCCCCGATGAACACCTCTAAACAGGTGGAAGCCCCTCTAATACTTCTAACCCCCTCAAATCCTCTCTAAACCCCTCTAAACACATCCCACCCCCTCTAGACCTTTCTAAACTCCTCTACCCACTATAACCTCCTCTAAACCTCTCTTAACCCTTCTAAACCGCTCTAAACCCATATAAACATTTAAACCACTCTAAATCGCTCTAAACACGTTTAAACTCCTCGAAACCCCTCTAAAATGCTCTAAATAGCTCTAAACACCTCTAACCCCCCCAAAACCATTCTAAATATAATATAACCATTCTAAGTATAATGTGGATAAATGTGAGGTTATCCACTTTGGTAGCAAAAATAGGAAAACAGACTATTACCTAAATGGTGTCCGATTAGGAAAAGGGGAGATGCAGCGCGACCTGGGTGTCATGGTACACCAGTCATTGAAAGTGGGCATGCCGGTGCAGCAGGCAGTGAAGAAAGCGAATGGCATGTTAGCTTTCATAGCAAAAGGATTTGAGTATAGGAGCAGGTAGGTTCTACTTCAGTTGTATAGGGTCTTGGTGAGACCACACCTGGAGTATTGCGTACAGTCTGATCTCCAAATCTGATGAAGGGCATTATTGCCATAGAGGGAGTGCAGAGAAGGTTCACCAGACTGATTCCTGGGATGTCAGGACTGTCTTATGAACAAAGACTGCATAGACTCGGTTTATAGTGTCTAGAATTTAGGAGATTGAGAGGGGATCTTATAGAAACTTACAAGATTCTTAAGAGGTTGGACAGGCTAGATGCAGGAAGATTGCTCCCAATGTTGGGGAGGTCCAGGACAAGGGATCACAGCTTAAGGATAAGGGGGAAATCCTTTAGGACCGAGATGAGAAGGACTTTTTTCACACAGAGAGTGGTGGGTCTCTGGAACTCTCTGCCACAGAGGGTAGTTGAGGCCAGTTCATTGGCTATATTTAAGAGGGAGTTAGATGTGGCCCTTGTGGCTAAGGGGATCAGAGGGTATGGAGAGAAGGCAGGTAAGGGATACTGAGTTGGATGATCAGCCATGATCATATTGAATGGTGATGCAGGCTCGAATGGCCGAATGGCCTACTCCTGCACCTAATTTCTATGTTTCTATGTTTCTAAACCCTTCTAAACTGCTATAATAATAACTTTATTACGGACTCAAGGTCCAGACAAGGGGCAACATTACATTAAAAATGCATTGCATATCAAATATCATAAATATATATAAAATCATAGTAAATCACATTAAAAACAACGTAATTTATATATTCAAAACCCCCACAATACAAGTTAAAAATCCAGAGTAAAAGATGACCAATGTCGTACAACGAGACAATGATACCAGTGTCTCCACAGCTGGGATTCGTAGCGTGTAGTGCTAACCCTTATGTTTGTCAAGGCCACAATAAGCACATTTTTAAGAGTCATTTATCCTGCGGATTAATTTATACACGTGGTGTCTTAGGATAGCTTCTAAAGTACTGACTCCTGCAGCCACAAACATATTACTGGCACTACACCATCTTCATTGCCTTCGCAGTGTTCTCATGGCATCGTTATATGCCACCTCTAGTCTCTGCATACTTGTCTTTAAATGGTTCAACCACAGGTGCGCAGTGTAGAGGGGTGTGCAATATGCTCCAAATAGCGACATCTTCACCACATCTGCACATGCACCAAATTTACGCAAGAGGATATTCGCCTGTATATACAGCATGCGTCGTTGCCTATAAATATCCTCATCATCTGTCATTTGTTCTGTAATAATATGCCCTAGATATTTTATCTTATTACAGACACTAAGATTGTTGTCAGACAATTTAAAATCAGGATATTTTAGGCTTTTATCCTCTTTGGTTCTACAGACCATAACAGCACTCTTACTAGCATTATATTTAATGTCATGTTCCACACCATACATGGAACATGTAGTAAGGAGCTGCTGGAGACCAGCGCTAGATGGACTAAAGACCACAAGATCATCTGCATACATAATATGGTTCACTAAGATATTACCAATCATGCACCCAGTGTTACAGGCTTTCAATTGTTTGGACAGATCATCAATATATAGATTAAAAAGGACTGGGGACAAAATTCCCCCTTGTCTAGCACCATTGCTAACCCCAAATGGGGCTGAAACCCTATTGCCCCATTTTATTTGCATAGTCTGGTGGGCATACCATTTGGCCAGAATTCTAATGATGTATTTAGGCACCCCTCTTTGACTCATTTTACCAAACAGCTTTCTGTGATTAACACGATCAAAGGCTTTGGAAGCATCAATAAAGCACATGAGGATTGAAGAGTTTTTGCCTCTATATTTGTTTACAATCTCCTTTAGGGCATATATGCATAAGTCAGTGCCATGTTTAGCTTTAAAACCAAACTGGTTATCTGTGGAGTTAACAAACTCATTTATTCTATCCAGCAGAACTATTTCTAAGACTTTTGACAATATGCTGGCTAAAGCTATTGGCCTGTAATTATTTAGACTGCCTACTTTACCAGCTTTGTCCTTAATAACCGGCACTAATATGACAGTCAACATTGAGTCTGGTAACAAGCCATGAATCATAAAGCCGGCAAAAAAATAGCTAGGAGAGGAGCTATCCTCATACTCGCATACTTCAGATGTTCAGCAGAGATATGATCCAAGCCACTTGCTTTGTTGTTGGACAGCTTGTTCATGGCATGATGCACCTCATGTGACATAGTCACCATCGAGTCATTACTCTCAATATTGTCCACCCTATACAAGTCACCTTGGACACAGTTGAATAAAGTGCTATAATGTTGTCGCCATAACTCCGCGATATTAGCTGTTCCGGAGATTCCATCTACAGTGCGTGGTAGAGATGTTTTGCAACTGCTAAGAGCTCTCACTTCTTTCCAAAAATCTGTAGCATTGTTACTTAGCAGCTTCTTAGCCACGGAATCAGCCCTCATAGCTTGCTCATTTTTACAGATGAAGCGAACAGCATACTTATACCTTGCATTAGTGAGCTTCTTGTGCTCAAACACAGGCCCCTGTCTGGGTCTACCTGCCATAACCCATGATTTAGTGGCTTCACGGGCTTCAGTATGATACTCAGCTACATACTGATTCCACCCAGGCCTGATGTATTGTGTCTTATTTTTATGCTTGCAGTGGGGCTTACTGCCTACACATAAGGCGCATACTATATCATTATACACGGAGCAGATATCTCTCCTATGCTTCATATCTTTGCAATTAACATGACTACATATTATTGCAGCTTTCGGTAGATGAATATTGCTTAAGGATTTATCTGTATGGGCATAATAGGCTACGATGTCTTCCTTGTAAGCGTTGACCAGTCCAGTTTTTCTGTTTTCAAGCTATTTCTATCTCTGGATACCACAGGTATGTGTTCAACATTTATTGTCATAGCAACAGGTATATGATCAGTCATTGCTACCCCGTACAGAATGCTCATACACCCCAATGAGGCAAGTGCATCAGCTGTACTAATACAGTGGTCCAGCCATGATGTGGTGTACCAGCCCGTGCCGACCATTTATTTTCCCCTAGTCCCATCTAACTGCACTCAGACCATACCCCTCCATTCCCTTCCCGTCCATATACCTATCCACTTTACTGTTAAATGTTAAAATCGATCCTGCCTCCACCACTTCTGCTGGAAGTTCATTCCACACAGCCACCACTCTCTGAGTAAAGAATTTCCCCCTCATGTTACCCCTAAACTTCTGTCCCTTAATTCTCATGTCATGCCCTCTTGTTTGAATCTTCCCTACCCTCAATGGCAAAAGCTAATCCACGTCAACTCTGTCTATCCCTTTCATCATTTTAAAGACCTCAATCAAGTCCCCCCTTAACCTTTTGCGCTCCAAAGAATAAAGACCTAACTTGTTCAACCTTTCTCTGTAACATAGTTGCTGGAACCCAGGCAACATTCTAGTAAATCTCCTCTGTACTCTCTCTATTTTGTTGACAAAACCACTCTAAACCACTCAAAACACCTCTAAGCGCCACTAGCCCTCTAAACCCCTCAAAACTAATGTAAACGGGCCCGCTACGCTGTAAGTGCTTCCCTGCACTTCATTGCGTGTAGTCCACTTGGGGTAGTGTAGCAACAGTACGGTCATGGGTCGTGACCGGACTGCCGTGAATCCTCCCTATACAGCATACTTGGTCGGGATTGAACCCGCATCTCTGGCGCTGTAAGGCAGCAACTCTACCACTGTGCCTGAGTAACAGCGGGGCAGGCAGCATCTCTGGAGAAAATCCATGCGGTCACGGGGAGAACGTACAAACCGTGCGGACGGCGGCCGTGGTCGGAATCGAACCCGGGTCTCTGAACTCGAGTCAGCAACTCTACAGCTGTGCCACTGTTTACTGGTGCCCTCCCCTAATTTCCGATTTACTGGTGCCATCCCCTAAATGCCCATTTATTGGTGCCATCCCCTAACCCCCCATTTACTGGTGCCCTCCCCTAATTTCCGATTTACTGGTGCCCCCCCTAAATACCCATTTACTGGTGCCATCCCCTAATTTCCGATTTACTGGTGCCCTCCCCTAATTTCCGATTTACTGGTGCCATCCCTAACCCCCCATTTACTGGTGCCCTTCCCTAAATACCCATTTACTGGTGCCCTCCCCTAAATACCCATTTACTGGTGCCATCCCCTAAATACCCATTTACTGGTGCCCTCCCCTGATTCACCATGTAATGCTGCGCTCCCTAATTCCACATTTATTAATGCCCTCCCCTTTACTGAAGGTCGCACTTTTCGCACCAGGCTCGTAGTTTGCAGACGAGGTTCGCAGCTTTCGGACCAGGCTGGCATGTTTCGCAGACGGCTCGCACTTTTCGCACCAGGCTCCCACTTTTCGCAGGAGACTCACACTTTTTGCAGCAGGCTCGCACTTTTTGTGCTTGTGTCGCAGTTTTCACACCAGGATCGCACTGTTCGTACCAAGCTCGCCCTGTTCGTAGCAGGCTCGTACTTTTCTCGCCAGTGTCGCTTTTTTCGCAGGCGCCTCGTTCTTTTCGCAAAATCCTCGCAATTTTTGCATCAGGCTCGCAATTTTCGTGCAAGGGTCGCACTTTTCGAACCCCTCTGAACCATTCTGAACCCCTCTGACCACCTCTAAACACCTCCCCCTCAAATCCCTCTGAACTCTGCTGAACGATACACCCCTCCAAACCCCTCTGAACTGCTCTAAACCCATCTATACCCCTCTGAACCCCTCAAAACGCCATCTAAACCCCTCTAAACCCATTTGAACCCCTATAAACCCCTCGAACCCTCTAAGCTCCTATAAACCCCTCTGAATCCCTCTAACCTCCTCTAAAGCCACTCTAAACTCATCTGAACACCCCAAACCACTCTAAACCCATCTAAACCCCTCCGAACCCCTGTAAATCCCGCTAAATTCCCTCTGAACCACTCTGAAACGTCTAAACCCCTCCAAATCCTAACCACCTCTAAACCCCTCTAACCACCTCTAAACACCTCTAACCACCTCCAAACCCCTGCAGAACACAGTAAACCACTGGATACAACCTCTACCCCGCCCCCAACCCCTCTAAACTGCTATAAATCCCTTTGAACCCCGTTAAACCCCTCTGAACTACTGTAAATCCAGCTAAATCCCTGTGATCCACTCTGAACCGTCCAAACCTCTCGAAACCCTTCTAATCCCCTCAAAACCCTTCTAATCCCCTCTAAACCACCGTAACCCCTCCAAATCCATCCAAACCCCTCTAACCACCTCCAAACGCATCTAAACCACCCTAGAACACTGTAAACCCTTGTAAACCACGTCAACCACTCAAAACAACTTTTAACCCCCCCAACCCCTCTAAACCCCTGTAAGCCGCTCTAACCCCCTCTATATCCGTGTAAACCCCCTTTAAACCGCTCTAAACACATGTAAACAAAATGGTGGGTGTCATTGTGTATGGCTGCTCTGACTGCAGTCCGTCTTTTCACCCTTTATTATTTTGGAGGTCTAATATTTTTATTTGTATTTAGGGGGGAGGGGACAACTATTTTCTCAGCCCTACCTGGTGGGAGATGCGGTTTTCCCTCCAAATCGCATCATCGCCCTCTCTGTGCGGCCTACCTTCGGGACAGGAGCGGCCTTTCCTGCCGAGATCAGCCGGGACTACAGCTTCGGCGGCGGTGCGGCACAGCGCTGGGACACCATCATGGAAACATAGAAACATAGAAAAATAGGTGCAGGAGTAGGCCATTCGGCCCTTCGAGCCTGCACCGCCATTCAATGCCATCATGGCTGTCATCCAACTCAGTATCCCGTACCTGCCTTCTCTCCATACCCCCTGATCCCTTTAGCCACAAGGGCCACATCTAACTCCCTCTTAAATATAGCCAATGAACTGGCCTCAACTACCTTCTGTGGCAGAGAATTCCAGAGACTCACCACTCTCTGTGTAAAGAATGTTTTCCTCATCTCGGTCCTAAAGGAATTCCCCCTTATCCTTAGACTGTGACCCCTTATTCTGGACTCCCCCAACATCGGGAACAATCTTCCAGCATCTAGCTTGTCCAACCCCTTAAGAATTTTGTAAGTTTCTATAAGATCCCCCCTCAATCTTCTAAATTCCATCGAGTACAAACCGAGTCTATCCAATCTTTCCTCATATGAAAGCCCTGACATCCCAGGAATCAGTCTGGTGAATCTTCTTTGTACCCCCTCTATGGCAAGGATGTCTTTCCTCAGATTTGGAGACCAAAACTGTACGCAATACTCCAGGTGTGGCCTCACCAAAACCCTGTACAACTGCAGTAGAACCTCCCTGCTCCTATACTCAAATCCTATGATTTCACCACTTTCCAAATGCGCTGCTATCCCATCTTTAATAACTGACTCTAGCAGTTTCCCCACTACCGATGTTAGACTAACTGGTCTGTAATTCCCCGCTTTCTCTCTCCCTCCTTTTTTAAAAAGTTGGATTACATTAGCTACCCTCCAATCCTCAGGAACTACTCCAGAATCTAAGGAATTTTGAAAAATTATCTCTAATGCATCCACTAATGCATCCACTATGGAGCGGGCGATGCCCTACCCGGGTCAACGTGCGGTAAGCTCTGTGACCGCCGACTCCAACATCCGTGGAGCTGTGGCTGCGGGCATCCAGCCGCGGGTGGCGCTGGATTTAAAACACCGCGGAGCCTGGGATCCGAGATCGTCAGAGTCGGAGCTCCGACCAGCGCGGCCTGAGGACTACGGGTGCCGCAGTCTCCAGGGAGTAAACGGCTGCTCCAGACATTCCCAACCGCTGAGGAGTGTTCACCCAACGCCGGAGTTCCATCTTGCTGGCAAGACGGCCTGAAAACATCGGGCAGCCGTTGTGGTGACTGGCCTCAAATAAGCCCCGACCTCGGGTGGACTAGGTGCCTTCCCTCACAGTGGAAAGTGTGGATTCTGCTGTAAGGGGACGTTCATGTTGAATCCTATAGTGTATTGAATCTTTTTTTCTTTTTTATTTTATATGAATGTATGGTAATCTAATTTCTTCTCTGTAAAACACTTTGGTTTCAACGTGATTTAGTTTAAAAGTGCTATATACAGTGGCTTGCAAACATTTTCATACCCCTTGAACCTTCCCACATTTTGTCACGTAACAACCACAAACGTAAATGTATTTTATTGGGATTTTATGTGATAGACCAACACAAAGTGGTGAATATTTGTGAAGTGGAAGGAAAATGACACATGGTTTCCAAATTTTATTACAAATAAAAAACTGAAAAGTGTGGCATGCAAATGTATTCTGTCCCCCTGAGTCAATAGTTTGTAGAACCACCTTTCGCTGCAATTACAGCTGCAAGTCTTTTGGGGTATGTCTCTACCAACTTTACACATCTAGAGACTGAAATTTTTGCCCATTCTTCTTTCCAAAATAGCTCAAGCTCAGTCAGATTGGATGGAGAGTGTCTGTCAACAGCAATTTTCAAGTCTTGCCAGAGATTCTCAATTGCATTTAGGTCTGGACTTTGACGGCCATTCTAACACATGAATATGCTTTGATCTAAACCATTCTATTGTAGCTCTGGCTGTATGTTTAGGGTCGTTGTCCTGCTGGAAGGCGAACCTCCACCCCAGTCTCAAGTCTTTTGCAGACTCTAACAGGTTTTCTTCCAAGATTGCCCTGTATTTGGCTCCATCCATCTTCCCATCAACTCTGACCAGCTTCCCTGTCCCTGCTGAAGAAAAGCATCCCCACAGCATGATGCTGCCACCACCATGTTTCACAGTGGAAATGGTGTGTTCAGGGTGATGTGCAGTGTTAGTTTTCTGCCACACATAGCGTTTTGCATTTAGGCCAAAAACTTCAATTTTGGTCTCATCAGACCAGAGACTTCTGGACTTGAAACATTGTTTCAACAATGGCTTTCTTCTTGCCACTCTTCCATAAAGGCCCGATTTGTGGTGCACGACTAATAGTTGTCCTGTGGACAGATTCTCCCACCTGAGCTCTGGATCTCTGCAGCTCCTCCAGAGTTACCATGGGGCTCTTGGCTGCTTCTCTGATTAATGCTCTCCTTGCCCGGGCTGTCAGTTTAGGTGGACGGCCATCTCTTGGTAGGTTTACAGTTGTGCCATACTCTTTCCATTTTTGGATGATGGATTGAACAGTGCTCCGAGATGTTCAAAGCTTGGGATATTTTTAATAACCTAACTCTGCTTTAAACTTCTCCACAACTTTATCCCTGACCTGTCTGGTGTGTTCTTTGGGCTTCATGATGCTGTTTGTTCACTAATGTTCTCTAACAAACCTCTGAGGCCTTCACAGAACAGCTGTATTTATACTGAGGTTAGATTACACACAAGTGGACTCTATTTACTTATTAGGTGACTTCTGAAGGCAATTGGTTGCACTGGATTTTATTTAGGGGTATCAGAGTAAAGGGGGCTGAATACTTTTGTTTCATTTACATTTGTGGTTGTAATTTAGCAAAATGTGGAAAAGTTCAAGGGGTATAAAAACTTTTGCAAGCCACTGTAAATAAAAATTACTTACTTACTAAACCCCCGCAAAACCCTGTAATCCCCTCCAAACACCTGTAAACCCATCTAAACCTCTCTCGACCAGTCTAAACTCCTGCAAACTGCTGTAAACCCATCTAAACTCACCGACACCCCCTGTAAACCCATCTAGCCCACTCTAAACCCCATGTAAATCCCTCTAAACCTCCGTGAACCCCTGTAAACCCTAGTAAATGCATCGAAACCACTGTAAACCCCTCTAAACAACTCAACCCCTCAAAACCCCTCTACACCCATCTAAACACATCTAAACCCCGCTAAACCCATGCAACCCACCGAAATTCCCTCTAAACCCCTGTAAACCTCTGTTAACCCCTCTAAACCCCTGTAAACCACTCTAACCCCCCTGTAAATCCCTCTAAACCCCTATAAATCCATCTGAACCCCTGTGATCCCCTCTAAACCCCCCAGAACCACTCTGAAACCGTATAAACCCCACTAACCCCCTCAAACATCTATAAACTCCGCTACCAACATCTAATCCCCCCTAAACGTATATAAACCCTTCTAAATCCCTCTAAACCACTCGAAATCCCCTCCAATCCCTTTCATACCCCCTCAGAACCACACTAAACACATAGAAACCCCTCTAAACCCGTTGAAACCCCCAGTAACCGCTGTAATCCCTATACACCTCAAACTCATCTAAACTCCTCTAAACCCCTGTAAACCCTCTATATCACTCTAAAACGCTCTCAACCCCTATAAACCCCTCTGAAATCTCTAACCCCTCTAAGCGTCACCAAACCCCTTCAAACACACCTAAACACCTCCAAACTGATCAAAATCCCTCTAAAAGCCTCCAAACCACTCCAGACACCACTAACCCCCTTTGAACACCTCCAAACTGCTCCAAGCCACTCTAAACCCCTCTAAAACATTGTAAACCATTGTAACCCCCCCCCTGTAAACCACTCAAAACAATGTGTACACCACGGTAAACCCCTCTAAGCACGTTTAACCCCTCCCCCCAGACCCCCATAACACACTCCAAACCACTTTAAACCCCCTGTAAACCCCTCTAAACCTCCAAAAACCCCTCTAAACATATATAAACCCATCTAACCCCTCGAAAACCCTCTAAAGCCTCCAATCCCCTCGATACCCCCTCGAAACCACTCTAAACATCGAAACCCCTCTGACCCCATCGAAACACCTGAAAGCCCTCTATACACCTCAACACATTTAAACTCATCTAAACCACTGTAAACTCCTCTAAACCCCTCTAATCCCCTCCAGACACCTCTAAACACCTCCAACCCCTGCAAACCCCTGCAAACCACTCTGAACCACTGTAAACCCCATCTAAGCACCTCTAAACCCCCCAACCCCAATAAACCCGTTTAAACCCCCTCTAAACCCATCTAAAACTGTCTTAACCTCTAAACCTCTCTAACCACTCTAAATTCTTCTAAACCCCTGTAAACCACTCTAAACACCCCTCTGAACAATGTAAACCCCCCGTACACCCTACTAACCCCCTCTAAAACCCCATGTAGACCCATGTAAATCCCTCTAAACCCTAATAAACTAAACTACTAAACCCCTCTAAGCACCTTAACCCCTCTTAGCACCTCCAGTCCCCTTAATACCCCCTCTGTCAGGTCTCGCATTTTATCTAGTTTCTGTTTCTTATTGGTTTTTAGTATTAGAGTTTGCATTCTTGTTTTATTTTGGTGTCTCACATCTCCTCTTGTTTCAAGTCCCATTTCCTGTCTGGTCGTTTACCCTCATGTGATTGTTGGCCCCACCCTGATGTGTTTCACCTGTGTCTCGTTATCCCTGTTAAGTCTGTATTTAAGCCCTTTGTGTTTTAGTTCTCATTGCCAGTTCGTTGTGTATGCTACTTGGTATCACCTCGTTCCAGCTCGAGAAATATTGTGACCTCGACCATTGCCTGTTTTTTGACCACTGTTTTTGCCTGCTCCTAGATTATACTGTTGCTTCTGTGCTTGCTTACCTGTGTACTGACTTGGACCGATTCAACTTTGAATATGGATCTGCCCTGTGTCTGAGCCTGCATTTGTGTCCTCCTCCTCGTTCAGTTCTGACAGTATGAACTGGCCAACAATGGACGCAGCGGGCTCTGATCTTTTTCATGCAGCGCTCCAGAAGCAAGAGGAGCGCATCTCATCGAAACCCCCTGTAAACCACTCGAAACAACGTGTAAACCACGGTAAACCCCTCTAAGCACCTCTAACCACCCACCCCCCCATAACCCCCTCCAAACCACTTTAAACTGCACCACTTCAGAGAGTGGTGGCTGTGTGGAATGATCTTCCAGCAGAAGTGGTGGAGGCAGGATCGATTTTAACATTTAAAATTTGCAGATGATACCAAGCTGGGGGGTATAGTTAGGTGTGAGGAGGATGCTTGGAGGCTGCAGGGTGATTTGGATAGGCTGAGTGAATGGGCAGATGCATGGCAGATGCAGTACAATGTGGATAAATGTGAGGTTATCCACTTTGGTGGCAAAAACATGAGGGTAGACTATTATCTGAATGGTGGCAGATTAGGTAAGGGGGAGATGCAACGAGACCTGGGTGTCATGGTACACCAGTCATTGAAAGTAGGCATGCAGGTGCAGCAGGCAGTGAAGAAAGCAAATGGTATGTTAGCATTCATAGCGAAAGGATTTGAGTATAGGAGCAGGGAGGTTCTACTGCAGTTGTACAGGGTTTTGGTGAGGCCACACCTGGAGTACTGCGTACAGTTGTGGTCTCCAAATCTGAGGAAAGACATCCTTGCCACAGAGGGGGTACAGAGAAGATTCACCAGACTGATTCCTGGGATGTCAGGACTTTCATATGAGGAAAGATTGGATAGACTCGGTTTGTACTCGATGGAATTTAGAAGATTGAGGGGGGATCTTATAGAAACCTACAAAATTCTTAAGGGGTTGGACAAGCTAGATGCTGGAAGATTGTTCCCGATGTTGGGGGAGTCCAGAACAAGGGGTCACAGTCTAAGGATAAGGGGGAATTCCTTTAGGACCGAAATGAGGAAAACATTCTTTACACAGAGAGTGGTGAGTCTCTGGAATTCTCTGCCACAGAAGGTAGTTGAGGCCAGTTCATTGGCTATATTTAAGAGGGCGTTAGATGTGGCACTTGTGGCTAAAGGGATCAGGGGGTATGGAGAGAAGGCAGGTACGGGATACTGAGTTGGATGATCAGCCATGATCACATTGAATGGCGGTGCAGGCTCGAAGGGCCGAATGGCCTACTCCTGCACCTATTTTCTATGTTTCTATGTTTCTAAAAGTAAAGTGGATAGGTATATGGATGGGAAGGGAATGGAGGGGTATGGTCTGAGTGCAGGTAGATGGGACTAGGGGAAAATAAATGGTCGGCACGGACTGGAAGGGCCGAGAAGGCCTGTCTCCGTGCTGTAATTGTTATATTGTTATATCTCGCATTACGAGGGTCAACTCGCCTCGATCGTCGCCAGGTTCCGGGATCTCGGCGAGCGTCTGCAGGGGTTCCAGGTGGACATCGGTTCACAGGTGAACACTTTTAGTTCTCGATTTGAAGACCTGGTTGCTCGGCTGAATTCTTTGTTTCCTGCTGCGGCTCCCGTGCCTGCCAAGTCTGCTTCCTTGTCTGTGTCTCCAGGGGCTCCGATGGCCACGGTTGCCGCAGCATCTCCTTTCGTCCACTTGGCAAGACCAGAACACTTTTCGGAGGAATCGGAGAAGTGTAGACCTTTTTTGATTCAGTGTGGGCTGCATTTTGATCTTCAAGTGACTTCCTTTCCATCAGAACGATTAAGGGTAGCCTTTATCATCACGCACCTGTCGGGTAGAGCGGAGGCTTGGGCCACGGCGGAATGGGCTCTGAATTCTCCTGGTTGCCAGACGTCGGTCCTGTTCATGGAAGCTCTGTCCCGCACGTTTGATCATTCCAATCCTGGTGGAGCGGCTTCACAGAACCTGGTCTCCATGAAACAAGGTAATCGCTCAGTTATGGATTTTGCTGTTGAATTTCGAACTGTTGCTGCTAAGAGTGGATGGAATGAATCTGCTTTGTTGGATGCTTTTCGCAATGGATTGTCTGAAGCTATCAAGGATCAGTTGGCTCCACTAACCCTGCCTTCTGACTTTGAGTCTATGATTTCCCAGGCTGTCCAGATTGACGCTAGGCTCAGAGAAAGGGAGCGAGAGAGGAGATCGGCCGCAGTTCGGTCCTCCCCACAGTGGCGGCAGTGTCGCCATTCGTCCCTCTCGGCCGGTCCAGTCAGCCTACAGCGCCACCTGTCGCACCGGAGGAGCCCATGCAGGTGGGACGAGCCCAACTCAGCCCGGAGGAACGGCAGCGCCACCTAAGGGAGGGGAGGTGTATTTACTATGGTGAACTGGGACATTTGTTGAACGGCTGTTCAGTAAAAGACAAGGCTCACCAATGAAAGAGAGGACATTGGTGAGCTGTACCACTCCCATGAGCCGTTCCACTCGTCAACTCACTACTGTACAATTGTCAGTGCATTCCCAGTGGCACTCCCTGCAGGCTCTGGCTGATTCTGGGCCAGATAAGAACTTCATGGACATTCGCTTGGCTGATGAATTGAAGCTGGAACGTGAACAGCTTCAAGATCCTCAGGAGGCTAGTGCACTGGATGGGCGCCTAATGTACAGGGTGATTCACCGAACGCAACCTGTTCAACTCATCATGGCAGGTAATTACTTGGAGACCATCAGTTTTCATCTCCTCGACTGTTGTCTTCATCCTCTGGTTTTGGGGCTCCCTTGGTTGTCTCACCATAATCCTCACATGTACTGGGGAAGTAATTTCTTGGGGAAATAACTGTAAACTCGTCTATCTACATGATTCTTCTCCTGAGTCTAGGAAGGATCCATCACGGAGCAGTTTGCTGGGATCTTCCAGGACCTCCTTCCGGCAGCCTTCCCGTTCAAAGGAGGGGGATTTTCCAGATCTCACCAAGGTTCCCTCGTGTTCTCTAGATCTAAAGGAGGTGTCCAACAAGGCCAAGGCCAGCTCTCTTCCGCCACATAGACCATACGACTGCTGCATTGACCTTCTGCCAGGTACAGCGCCTCCTAAGGGTCGTCTTTATTCCTTGTCTTCACCTGAGCGGCTCGCCATGGACAAGTACATTGACGATGCCCTTGCTGCTGGGTTCATCAGACCTTCCTCTTCACCTGCAGGAGCTGGATTCTTCTTTGTGGATAAGAAGGATGGAACACTTCGGCCCTGCATAGACTACAGAGGACTCAATTACATTACTGTTACGAACAGATACCCTCTTCCTCTTATTTCCTCTGCATTTGAACTGTTAAAGGACGTTAAAATATTCACTGTTAGATCTTAGAAATGCTTATCATCTGGTAAGAATAAGGAAGGGGGATGAATGGAAGACTGCGTTTAACACACCCAGTGGTCATTATGAATATCGGGTCATGCCGTTTGGTCTTACTAATGTTCCAGCAGTTTTTCAAGGCATGGTTAACGATGTATTACGGGACATACTGAACAAGTTTGTGTTTGTGTACCTTGATGACATTTTGATTTTTTTCTCCAGATGAAACTTCCCATGTGCAGCATGTACACCAGGTGCTGGAACGTTCGCTCTCGAATGATCTGTTTGTGAAAGCTGAGAAATGTGAATTTCATGTTAACACTGTTCAATTCCTTGGTTATGTTGTGTCACCTGATGGTATACAGATGGACCCGGGCAAGGTCAGTGCTGTGGCCACCAGGCCTACACCCTCCAGTCGTAAGCGACTTCAGGGGTTCCTTGGGTTTGCTAATTTTTATAGGAAGTTCATCCGGGACTTTAGTGTCATTGCTGCTCCACTCCATGCTCTCACCTCACCCCACGTGCCTTTCTCTTGGTCCCCTCAAGCAAAAACTGCATTTATGAGACTCAAGAGGAGCTTCTCCGCAGCCCCATCCTGGTTCACCCTGACCAGTCACTCCAATTCGTGGTTGAGGTGGATGCCTCGGGTGTGGGCATCGGGGCCGTACTCTCCCAGAAGTCCTCCACAGATGGTCGACTGCATCCCTGCGCTTTCCTCTCAAGACAGTTTTCTCCTGCTGAGAGAAATTACGATGTGGGTAACCGTGAACTGTTAGCGGTTAAAGCAGCCTTGGAGGAATGGAGACATTGGTTGGAGGGTACCAAGCAGGCGTTTCTAGTTTGGACAGACCACAAGAACCTGGAATACATCAAGTCAGCCAAACGCCTCAACTTGCGCCAAGCAAGGTGGGCTCTCTTCTTTAATCAATTTGATTTTGTACTGTCTTACTGCCCTGGTGCCAAGACTGGCAAACCCGATGCTCTCTCCAGACAGTTTGATCCTGACCCGTCCCCTAAGGTTCCAACTCCCATTCTGCCTGCTTCCTGTTTTGTTGGGGCGGTTACTTGGGAGATTGAGAGGAGAGTTTCCGAGGCTACTGCTGGTGTTCAATCTCCGCGAGGGTGTCCTTCTAATCGTCTGTTTGTTCCCGAGTCTCTTCGTTCACAGGTGATTCACTGGGCTCGTACGTCTCGGATCTCCTGTCATCCCGGTGTCCGCGGTTTTGGTGGCCTTCCATGGAGAGGGGTATTAAGGTGTACATCGCCGCCTGCAGTATTTGTGCTCAGAACAAGACCTCGCGTCGGCCCGCCTCTGGCCTCCTGAATCCGCTGCCTGTCCCCTCACGCCCCTGGTCAGAGATCTCCATCGAGTTTGTCATGGGCCTGCCCTCTTCTGAAGGCAACACCACAGTCATGACTGGTGGACAGATTTTCTAAGATGGTCCATTTCATTCCGTTGCACAAGCTTCCCTCCGCCAGAAAGACGGCAGAGGTCATGTCTCATGTTTTTCGAATTCATGGATTTCCCAGAGATATTGTGTCTGACCGGGGGCCTCAGTTCGTGTCCAGGTTTTGGAAGGAGTTTTGTTCTCTGTTGGACGCCACTGTCAGCTTTACATCTGGTTATCACCCGGAATCCAATGGACAGACTGAACGCCTTAACCAGGAATTGGAGACAGGACTGCGGTGCTTGGTGGCACAGAATCCTTCAACTTGGAGTAAACACCTTATTTGGGTGGAGTATGCACACAACACACTCCCTTACTCATCCTCTGGTCTCTCTCCATTCCAGTGTGCCTATGGTTATCAACCGCCATTGTTTCCTGCTGTGGAGAAGGAGTCCAGTGTGCCCTCCGCTCAGGCTCTCATCCGTCACTGTCGCAAGGTTTGGAATGGGGCTCGTCAGATGCTGTTACGCAGTTCTGCGCGTTACAAGAGGATGGCTGATCGTGGAAGAACGCCGGCTCCAGTATACTCGCCGGGCCAAAAGGTGTGGCTCTCCACTCGACTCACCTCTGAGGATGGAATCCCGGAAGATGGCTCCTCGTTTTGTTGGTCCTTTCCCGATATCGAAGGTCATCAATCCTGTGGCGGTTCGTCTCAGACTCCCCCGTGCCATGAGGGTCCACCCTACTTTCCATGTCTCCCGACTGAAGCCAGTTAAGGGGAGTTCTCTGGTCCTTGCCTCCACACCCCCTCCGCCCCCCCGGTTCCTTGATGGGGGTCCAGTGTTTATGGTCAGCCGGTTGCTGGGGGTGCGCCGGCGTGGTCGTGGTTGTCAGTATCTTGTGGATTGGGAGGGTTATGGACCTGAGGAGCGGGCTTGGGTGCCGGCTCGCAACATATGCGACCGGGAACTTATTAGGGAATATCGGCGCCAACATCCTGACGATCCTGAGCCGTCAGGAGCCGGCCGTGGGGGGGGGGGGGGGGGGGGAATACTGTCAGGTCTCGCATTTGATCTAGTTTCTGTTTCTTATTGGTTTTTAGTATTTGAGTTTGCATTCTTGTTCTATTTTGGTGTCTCACATCTCCTCGTGTTTCAGGTCCCATTTCCTGTCGGGTCGGCTCATGTGATTGTTGGCCCCACCCTGATGTGTTTCACGTGTGTCTTGTTAACCCCTGTTAAGTCTGTATTAAAGCCCTTTGTGTTTTAGTTCTCATTGCCAGTTCGTTGTGTATGCTACTTGGTATCACCTCATTCCAGCTCTAGAATTATTGTGACTTTGTGAACTCGACCATTGCCTGTTTTTCAACCACTGTTTGTCCCTGCTCCTAGATTATACTGTTGCTTCTGTGCTTGCTTACCTGGGTACCGACTTGGACCGATTAAACTCTGAATACGGATCTGCCCTGCGTCTGAGCCTGCATGTGTCCTCCTCGTTCAGTTCTGACACCCTCGAAACCCCTCTAAACCCGTTGAAACCCCTGTAAACCCATGTAAATACCTCTATACAGCTCAAACAACTAAATTCATCCAAACCCTTTTAAACCCATATGAACCACTCTAAACCACTTTCAACCCCCTGCAAACCCCTCTGAACCAATCTAAAACTGTCCAAACCACTAAACCCTTCTAAACCGCTCTGAATTCTTCTAAACCCCTGTAAACCCTTCTAAACCGCACTAACTCCCTCAAAATCCGGTTAAACCCCTGTAAACTGCTATAAACACCTCTATACCGCTCTAAACACATGCACACCCCCGTAAACCCCAGTAAATCCCTTTAAACCACTAAATCCCCTTAAACCTAAACCAATTTAAATCCCTCTAAACCCCTGCAAACCCATCGAAACCTCTCTAAACGTATATAAACCCGTCTAAACCCCTATAAACTCCTTGAAACCACTATAACCCCTTGAAACCTCTCTAAACACCTCCCCCTCAATCCCCCCCTCAATCCCCCCCTCAATCCCCCCCTCAATCCCCCCCCTCAATCCCCCCCCTCAATCCCCCCCCTCAATCCCCCCCCTCAATCCCCCCCCCTCAATCCCCCCCTCAATCCCCCCCCTCAATCCCCCCCTCAATCCCCCCCTCAATCCCCTCCCTCAAACCCCCCCCCCTCAATCCCCCCCTCAATCCCCCCCCAATCCCCCCCCAATCCCCCCTCAATCCCCCCTCAATCCCCCCTCAATCCCCCCTCAATCCCCCCCTCAATCCCCCCCTCAATCCCCCCCTCAATCCCCCCCCCTCAATCCCCCCCTCAATCCCCCCCTCAATCCCCCCCCTCAATCCCCCCCCTCAATCCCCCCCCCTCAATCCCCCCCCTCAATCCCTAAATCCCTCTAAACCTCTGTAAACCCCGCTAACCGCACGAAACCAGTCTAACATACCATTTGCTTTCTGGGGAGATGCAACGAGACCTGGGTGTCATGGTACACCAGTCATTGAAAGTAGGCATGCAGGTGCAGCAGGCAGTGAAGAAAGCAAATGGTATGTTAGCATTCATAGCGAAAGGATTTGAGTATAGGAGCAGGGAGGTTCTACTGCAGTTGTACAGGGTTTTGGTGAGGCCACACCTGGAGTACTGCGTACAGTTTTGGTCTCCAAATCTGAGGAAAGACATCCTTGCCATAGAGGGGGTACAGAGAAGATTCACCAGACTGATTCCTGGGATGTCAGGACTTTCATATGAGGAAAGATTGGATAGACTCGGTTTGTACTCGATGGAATTTAGAAGATTGAGGGGGGATCTTATAGAAACCTACAAAATTCTTAAGGGGTTGGACAAGCTAGATGCTGGAAGATTGTTCCCGATGTTGGGGGAGTCCAGAACAAGGGGTCACAGTCTAAGGATAAGGGGGAATTCCTTTAGGACCGAAATGAGGAAAACATTCTTTACACAGAGAGTGGTGAGTCTCTGGAATTCTCTGCCACAGAAGGTAGTTGAGGCCAGTTCATTGGCTATATTTAAGAGGGCGTTAGATGTGGCACTTGTGGCTAAAGGGATCAGGGGGTATGGAGAGAAGGCAGGTACGGGATACTGAGTTGGATGATCAGCCATGATCACATTGAATGGCGGTGCAGGCTCGAAGGACCGAATGGCCTACTCCTGCACCTATTTTCTATGTTTCTAAAGCCATGAAAACCACTCTAAATCCCTCTAAACCACTGTAAACCCATCTAAACCACTCTAAACCTCTTTTCACACAGAGAGTGGTGGGTCTCTGGAACTCTCTGCCACAGAGGGTAGTTGAGGCCAGTTCATTGGCTATATTTAAGAGGGCGTTAGATGTGGCACTTGTGGCTAAAGGGATCAGAGGGTATGGAGAGAAGGCAGGTACGGGATACTGAGTTGGATGATCAGCCATGATCATATTGAATGGCGGTGCAGGCTCAAAGGGCCGAATGGCCTACTCCTGCACTTAATTTCTGTGTCTATGTTTCTAAACCCCCGCAAAAGCATGTGAAACCCTCTGAAACCCATGGAAACCCCTCCAACCGTATATAAATTTCACTACACCCCTGTAAACACCTCTAAACCAATTTAAACCCCTGTAATCCACTCTCAGCCCCTCTAAACGCGTCTCAACCCCTCCAAGCCACTCTAAACCCCACTAAACATCTGTAAACCCCTCTAAACCGCTCTAAATTCTTCTAAACCCCTGTACACCCTTCTAAACCGCACTAACTCCCTCAAAATCCAGTTAAACCGCTATAAATGCCTCTATACCCCTCTAAACACATGCACACCCCTGTAAACCCCTCTAACCCCCTCTAAACCACTGTAAATCCCTCTAAACGCATCCAAACTGTCTAAACCACTAAATCCCCCCTAAACCCATCGAAACCTCCCAAAACCTCTCTAAGCATATATAAACACGTCTAAACCCCTCCAAACCTCTCTAAACTCCTCGAAACCCCTCCAACCACTTGAAATCTGTCTAAACGCCTCCAATCCCCTCAATACCCCATCAAAACCACTCTAAACCCGTTGAAACATGTAAACCAGTATAAACCCCCTCTAAACCTCTGTAAACCCCTCTAAACCCCAACAAACCGCTTCAAACACCCCCAAACACATCTAAAGCCCTTCAAACCCATCTAAACCCCTCCAAATCACTCGAGCCCCCTCTAAACCCCGCTAACTGTTTGCCCCCTGTCTAAAGCCATGCAAACCACTCTAAATCCTTCTAAACCACTGTAAACCCACCTAACCACTCTAAACCCCCGCAAAAGCCTGTAAACCTCGGTAAAATCCTCTAAACCCCTTTAAACCACTGTAAACCCCTCTAAACACCTGTACACACCCTTAAACCCATGTAAACCCCTCTAACTGTATATAAATCCCACAACACCCCTGTAAACACCTCTAAACCCATGTAAACCCCTGTAATCCACTCTCGGCCCCTCTAAAAACGTCTCAACCCCTCCAAGCTACTCTAAACCCCACTAAACATCTGTAAACCCGTCTAAAACCCTCTAAATCATTCTAACCCCCTGCAAACCCATCTAACCCCCTGTAAATCCCTCTAAACCCTGTAAAGCCCTCTAAACACCTCTAAATCTCTGTAAACTTCCGTAAACCGCTCTAAACCCCTTTAGACCTCTCTAAACTACTCTAACACCCTGTTAACTCCTGTAAACCCACATAGACCCCTGTAAACTATAAATTATTCTAAACGCATCAAACCCTTTAAACCACTCTAAGCCCCTGTAAACCCCTGCAAACCCCTCAATCCTCCTGCAAACCCGCTCTAAACCCGCTCGAAATCGCTCTAAACACCTGTAAACCCCAGTAAATCCATCTAAACCTCTGAAAACTCCTCTAATCCATTGTAAACCCCTCTAAACAACGCTAAATAATTCTAAACCCCTCTAAAAGATTAGCATACAAACTTAAAGCACACAATATTGGGGGTTCAGTATTGATGTGGATAGAGAACTGGCTGGCAGACAGAAAGCAAAGAGGAGGAGTAAACGGGTCATTTTCAGAATGGCAGGCAGTGACTAGTGGGGTACCGCAAGGTGCAGTGCTGGGACCCCAGCTATTTACAACATACATTAATGATCTGGATGAGGGAATTGAATGCAACATCTCCAAGTTTGTGGACGACACGAAGCTGGGGGGCAGTGTTAGCTGTGAGGAGGATGCTTGGAGGCTGCAAGGTGACTTGGATAGGTTGGGCGAGTGGGTAAATGCACAGCAATTGCAGCATAATGTGGATAAATGTGAGGTTATCCACTTTGGCGGCAAAAACAGGAGGGTAGATTATTATCTGAATGGTGGCCGATTAGGAAAAGGGAAGATGCAATGAGACCTGGGTGTCATGGTACACCAGTCATTGAAAGTAGGCATGCAGGCGCAGCAGGCTGTGAAGAAAGTGAATGGTATGTTGGCATTCATAGCAAAAGGATTTGAGTACAAGAGCAGGGAGGTTCTACTGCAGTTGTACAGGGTTTTGGTGAGGCCACACCTGGAGTATTGTGCACAGTTTTGGTCTCCTAATCTGAGGAAAGACATTCTTTCCATAGAGGGAGTACAGAGAAGGTTCACCGGACTGATTCCTGGGATGGCAGGACTTCCATAAGAATAAAGACTGGATAGACTTGGCTTGTACTCGCTGGAATTTAGGAGATTGAGGGGGGATTTTATAGAGGCTTACAAAATTCTTAAGGGTTTGGACAGGCTAGATGTAGGAAGATTGTTCCCGATGTTGGGGAACTCCAGAACAAGGGGTCACAGTTTAAGGATAAGGGGGAAGTCTTTTAGGACCGAGATGAGAAGATCTTTTTTCACACAGAGTGGTGAGTCTGTGGAATTCTCTGCAACAGAAGGTAGTTGAGGCCAGTTCATTGGCTATATTTAAGAGGGCGTTAGATGTGGCCCTTGTGGCTAAAGGGATCAGGGGGTATGGAGAGAAGGCAGGAACAGGATACTGAGTTGGATGATCAGCCATGATCATATTGAATGGCGGTGCAGGCTTGAAGGGCTGAATGGCCTACTCCTGCACCTATTTTCTATGATTCTAAACCCCTTAAACCACTCTAAACTACTGTAAACCCATGTAAATTTCTGTAAACCCTTCTAAACCACTGTAAACTCATGTAAACCTATAAAAAATCCATCTAAACTCCTGTAAAGCACTCTAAATGCCTCTACACACCTGCAACCCACTCTAAAGCCCTCTAAACAATAATCCCCGCTCTAAACACCTCTAAACCTCTCTACACCCCTCGAAACATCTTTAAACCACTGTAAACACATCTAACCCCTTTTAACACCTCTAACACCCTCTAAACCCCACCAAACCCCTCCAAACCCCGCTAATCCTCTCTAGCCCTTTCTAAACCCCTCCAGCTCTATCTAGACTCCTCCAGACTTCTCCAAACCCCTCCAACACCCTCAATACTACTATGAACCCCTCTCACTCCCTCGAAACCACCCCAAAAGCCTCAAAACCATTTGAAACTCCTGTAAACCCCTCTAAATCCTTTGAAACCCCTCTAAACCAATCTAATACCTCTAACCCCCTCAAATCCCTCAAAACCCCTGTAAACCCCTCTAACCCCCTCTAAATCCATCAGTCACTGAACGTTGGTGTGCAGGTACAGCAGGCAGTGAAGAAAGCTAATGGAATGTTGGCCTTCATAACAAGAGGATTTCAGTATAGGAGTAAAGAGGTTCTTCTGCAGTTGTATGGGGGCTCTGGTGAGACCACATCTGAAGTATTGTGTACAGTTTTTGTTTCCTAATTTGAGGAAGGACATCCTTGTGATTGAGGCAGTGCAGATTAGGTTCTATACTCGCCCCACACTGGGAACATTTTTCCTGCATCTAGCTTGTCCAGTCCTTTTATAATTTTATATGTTTTTATATGATCCCCCACCATCCTTCTAAACTCTGGTGAATACAAGCCTAGTCTTTTCAATCTTTCCTCATATGATAATCCCCCACTACCATGTGCCCTAATTTTGCCCACTTGAGGAAACCGAAGATCTCATGGAAAACACACACAGGTCACAAGAAGAACTTACAAACTCATTACAGATATGCACCCATATTTGGGATCGAACCTGGGTCTCTGGCAATCTTGGGGTTAGAAACATAGAAAATAGGTGCAGGAGTAGGCCATTCGGCCCTTCGAGCCTGCACCGCCATTCAATGTGATCATGGCTGATCATCCAACTCAGTATCCCGTACCTGCCTTCTCTCCATACCCCCTGATCCCTTCAGCCACAAGGGCCACATCTAACGCCCTCTTAAATATAGCCAATGAACTGGCCTCAACTACCTTCTGTGGCAGAGAATCACTCTCTGTGTAAGGAATGTTTTCCTCATTTCGGTCCTAAAGGAATTCCCCCTTATCCTTAGACTGTGACCCCTTGTTCTGGACTCCCCCAACATCGGGAACAATCTTCCAGCATCTAGCTTGTCCAACCCCTTAAGAATTTTGTAAGTTTCTATAAGATCCCCCCTCAATCTTCTAAATTCCAGCGAGTACAAGCCGAGTCTATCCAATCGTTCCTCATATGAAAGTCCTGACATCGCAGGAATCAGTCTGGTGAATCTTCTCTGTACCCCCTCTATGGCAAGGATGTCTTTCCTCAGATTTGGAGACCAAAACTGTACGCAATACTCCAGGTGTGGCCTCACCGAAACCCTGTACAACTGCAGTAGAACCTCCCTGTTCCTATACTCAAATCCTTTTGCTATGAATGCTAACGTACCATTTGCTTTCTTCACTGCCTGCTGCACCTGCATGCCTACTTTCAATGACTGGTGTACCATGACATCCAGGTCTCGTTGCATCTCTCCCTTTCCTAATCTGCCACCATTCAGATAATAGTCTACCCTCATGTTTTTGCCACCAAAGTGGATAACCTCACATTTATCCACATTATACTGCATCTGCCATGCATCTGCCCATTCACTCAGCCTATTCAAATCACCCTGCAGCCTCCAAGCATCCTCCTCACACCTAACTATACCCCCCAGCTTGGTATCATCTGCAAATTTGGAGATGTTGCATTGAATTCCCTCGTCCAAATCATTAATATATATTGTAAATAGCTGGGGTCCCAGCACTGAGCCTTGCGGCACCCCACTAGTCACTGCCTGCCATTCTGAAAAGGACCCGTTTACTCCTACCCTTTGCCTCCTGTCTGCTAGCCAGTTCTCTATCCACATCAATACTGAACCCCCAATACCGTGTGCTTTAAGTTTGTATGCTAATCTCTTATGCGGGACCTTGTCGAAAGCCTTCTGAAAGTCTAGATATAACACATCCGCTGGTTCTCCCTTATCCACTCTACTAGTTACATCCTCGAAACATTCTATCAGATTTGTCAGACATGATTTACCTTTCGTAAATCCATGCTGACTTTGTCCAATGATTTCACCACTTTCCAAATGCGCTGTTATCCCATCTTTAATAACTGACTCTAGCAGTTTCCCCACTACCGATGTTAGACTAACTGGTCTGTAATTCCCCACTTTCTCTCTCCCTCCTTTTTTAAAAAGTGGGGTTACATTAGCTACCCTCCAATCCTCAGGAACTACTCCAGAATCTAAGGAATTTTGAAAAATTATCACTAATGCATCCACTATGTCTGTGGCTACCTCCTTGAGTACTCTGGGATGCAGACTATCTGGCCCTGGGGATTTATCGGCCTTCAATCCGTTCAATTTACCCAACACCACCTCCCGGCTAACCTGGATTTCACTCAGTTCCTCCATCTTATTTGACCCCCGTTCCACTGCTAATTCCGGCAGATTATTTATGTCTTCCTTAGTGAAGACAGAACCAAAGTAGTTATTCAATTGGTCTGCCATGTCCTTGTTCCCCATGATCAATTCACCTGTTTCTGACTGCAAGGGACCAACATTTGTTTTAACTAGTCTCTTTCTCTTCACATATCTATAAAAACTTTTGCAGTCAGTTTCTATGTTCCCTGCCAGTTTCCTTTCATAATCTATTTTCCCTTTCCTAATTAAGCCCTTTGTCCTCCTCTGCTGGATTCTGAATTTCTCCCAGTCCTCCGGTAGGCTGCTTTTTCTGGCAAATTTGTATGCCTCATCTTTTGTTTTTATACTATCCCTGATTTCCCTTGTTATCCATGGATGCACCACCTTCCCCGATTTATTCTTTTGCCAAACTGGTATGAACAACTTTTGTACTTCATCCATGCAGTCTTTAAATACCTTCCATTGCACATCCACTGTCAACCCCTTAAGAATCACCTGCCAGTCTATCTTGGCCAATTCACATCTCATACCTTCAAAGTTACCTTTGTTCAAGTTCAGAACCCTTGTTTCTGACTTAATTTTGTCACTCTCCATCCTAATGAAGAACTCAACCATATTATGGTCACTCTTGCCCAAGGGGCCACGCACAACAAGACTGCTAACTAACCCTTCCTCATTACTCAATACCCAGTCTAGAATAGCCTGCTCTCTCGTTGGTTCCTCCACATGTTGGTTGAGAAAACTATCCCGCATACATTCCAGGAAATCCTCTTCCTCAGCACCCCTGCCAATTTGATTCACCCAATCTACATGCAGATTGAAGTCACCCATTATAACCGTGTTACCCTTGTTGCACGCATTTCTAATTTCCTGTTTGATGCCATCCCCAACTCCAATACTACTGTTAGGTGGCCTGTACACAGCTCCCACTAGCGTTTTCTGCCCCTTAGAGTTTCGCAGCTCTACCCATATCGATTCCACATCCTCCACGCTAATGTCCTTCCTTTCTATGCATTAATCTCCTCTCTCACCAGCAACGCTACCCCACCTCCTTTTCCTTTTCGTCTATCCCTCCTGAATATTGAATATCCCTGGATGTTCACCTCCCAGCCTTGGTCATCCTGGAGCCATGTCTCCATGATCCCAACTATAGCATAGTCATTAATCGCTATCTGCACCTTCAACACATCCACCTTATTACGAATGCTCCTCGCATTGAGACACAAAGCCTTCAGGCTTGTTTTTACAACACTCTTACTCCTTATACAATTATGTTGACAAGTGGCCCCTTTCACATCGATCCCTATTTCACTTGGCCGTACTCTCCTATCCCTTTGTGAGCTTTCTTTCCCGTTAATTCTGGGGTCATTAACCATCCCTTTACTCTATTTCCCTTTAACTCCGTTCTCGATTATCCCATTTGACACCCCACCCCCCTTATTCAGTTTAAAACCATCCGTGTAGCAGTGGCAAACCTGCCGGCCAGAATGCTGGTCCCCCACCTGTTAAGATGCAATCCGTCCCTTTTGTACAGTTCCCCCTTACTCCAAAACAGATCCCAGTGATCTAAGAATCTAAACCCCTGCCCCCTGGGGTTGTCTCAACAGCTTAGTCCTGTGAACTTTAAAGGAGGTGTGGTGATCACAGGCTTCTTTCTGCAGTTCACATTTGCCTTAAGCAGTGCTGACAGTGCAGATTTCTCCCTGGTGCCTCAACTTTGAGCTTGAAGATGTGATGATAGCAGAATATCCTGTGGCCAGTCTTTGCCAGTGTGTGTGTGTGCGTGTCTTTGAACTTGTCAACATCCTGGAAAACCAAACATTCTACCTGATACACTTTGGTGCATAATGTGTAGTCATCAGATATTAATTCCAAAACAGATTTTAAAATATCAATTGTTTATTTAATACAAGACAATTCCAGGATAAAGTGTCAACAACTTCTTCAGGAAAGAAATTAGATATTCCTTCACTCAGAATATTTTTCAAGGGTTGAAAAAAAATCAGCTGTTAATTGCATTTGAGCAAGATCAACATATAATTGATTCCAATAAGTAATAAACCATATCACAGTAAGAGAGGAAACTGCATTTAAAGTGCGGGTCAGGCATGATCTGCCTGAAAGGTCCAGACCCAAAATGTTGCCTGTCAAGATTGAAGATTGCAGCTTCCATCCAACAGGCATCAGTGTCAACATTTGTGGCAATGAAGACAGTGACTATTATTTATTTATTTATTTTTAAAAATTAGGCCCTTCGAGCCTGCATCGCCATTCAATATGATCATGGCTGATCATCCAACTCAGTATCCCGTACCTGCCTTCTCTCCATACCCTCTGATCCCCTTAGCCACAAGGGCCACATCTAACTCCCTCTTAAATATAGCCAATGAACTGGCCTCAACTACCCTCTGTGGCAGAGAGTTCCAGAGACCCACCACTCTCTGTGTGAAAAAATTCCTTCTCATCTCAGTCCTAAAGAATTTCCCCCTTATCCTTAAGCTGTGACCCCTTGTCCTGGACCTCCCCAACATCGGGAACAATCTTCTTGCATCTAGCCTGTCCAACCCCTTAAGAATCTTGTAAGTTTCTATAAGATCCCCTCTCAATCTCGTAAATTCTAGAGAGTATAAACCGAGTCTATGCAGTCTTTGTTCATAAGACAGTCCTGACATCCCAGGAATCAGTCTGGTGAACCTTCGCTGCACTCCCTCTATGGCAATAATGTCCTTCCTCAGATTTGGAAACCAGAACTGTACGCAATACTCCAGGTGTGGCCTCCCCATGTGCGTTACTTTGGCGCCTTTCAGAGGGGGGGCGGGCTTAAAGTGCCGTTTTTCTGCAGACTGGGAAAATCGATCCATGTCGGGCGATTTTGTTGTGGAAGATAAATCGCTCCGACATTTCATTCATGAAGGTATTTTTAAATTACGCTAGATTATTTATTAACTAGAGTAATTTAAAAATCACCTTCAAAAGCCGTGAGCGCCGACAACGGGAAGGATTTTGCGTAGGGGAGAAAAAAAGGTACACAGTTTATTTTTATATTAACAGTTGGTTTTTCGGGAGGCTTTAATCATTTTCATGTTGCGAAATGGGGTCCAAAAAAATGTATGAACCAACAGTATTTTTCCTCCTGACTTCACCGCAAACTGCAACGTTCTAATCCACCGCATTCCACTAAAACCCACTCGCTAGTTGATTTAGGCATTACAAATTATGTTATATTGTGGATTATTGTGTGAATGTTATTTGGACACTTAGGCAATTTAAAAAAAGTTTATCTTTTCTTAAGAAATGGATAGATGTTTAGATCTATGCATTGAATTTTGTAATTAGCTACAATTGGGTAACTAACTAATTATATGCTTTAATTTCAGGTCATCCAAGTAAGAGTGTTTCATATTTGTTTCAGAATGCTTCAATATATAATAACTGAAAGTTTCATTGAGTTCTGTTAATTTTTAAGAAAGTTATGGGCTTTTAACTGTTCGAGATCACAGCTTTTGAGTTAAGTCAATTGAAAGGCAATGGGGAACAAGATGCGAATTTCCGAGTATGAAAATGGCCATAACTTTCTTAATACTGAAGATATGAAAGTGAATTAGTGGATAAATTAAACTTCTTTTTATGCTTTATCTGATGGGATAAATTGCAGACTTGATTTTTTAAATCTCAAAATTTTGTAACATTGCTACTGAATGGCCTGAGTCCCAAATCAATATTACTGTCAGCGATCCACTGCAGAGCCCACTCCTCACTGACACCTATTCCTGGGGAGGGGGGTTGTGATGGTGTGAGGAGGAGATGAAGGAGCAGCAGCATCTTCCCCGCTCCCAGACCCTGGAGAGAGAGAGAGAGAGAGCGCGAGGACCCGCTATTTATAGCCCCGCCCCCGCCGTCCCGGGCTTTTGGCGGCAAAGAGGGGCGGGGCCGAGCGCAGAGAGCGGCGCAGGCGCAGGCGCACTGCCCGAGAGAGCCGGTGGGGGAAGGGTGGGGAGGCGCGCACACGCGCTGACGTTGACGTTGACGGAAGCCCCGCCCACGGCCGGGTCTATAAATAGCGGGAGCGGGCGCGAGGACGAGGCGGCAGTTAATGACGTGGACAAAGGGAAACGGCCACCGCTGGAATGTGGCGGCGACAGAGCCCAGGCCGCGCGCGGGGCGGCTGTGTTCCCCATTCCTTTCATTAGTAGCAGCACAAGTAGTAGTAGAATTACATTAGTGTGAAGAAAGGAGGGTTGTAGAGGCCCATGGCTTCAGGGAATGGTGGGTGGGGGGCGGCTGTAGGTGAAGACAAGGCGGCTCCAAGAGAGAGGCGTCGAGTGAAAGGCCCGAAATGTCAGGAGACGAAGGAAATAAAGTTGGGAGAACTAGAATTGTTGAAGAATTCGTCGTGGTGTTTAAAGTTAAAGGAACAAATCAAGGAGATGCAGGATTTAGCAGCAATGTTACAACATTTTGAGATTTTAAAAATCAAGTCTGCAATTTATCCCATCAGATAAAGCATAAAAAGAAGTTTAATTTGACACCTAATTCACTTTCATATCTTCAGTATAAAAAAAAGTTATGGCCATTTTCAAACTCGGAAATTAGCATCTTGTTCTCCATTGCCTTTACATTGACTTAACACAAAAGTTGTGATGGAGGACAGTCAAAAGCCCATAACTTTCTTAAAAATTAAGAGAACTGAAAGAAATTTTCAGTTATTATAGATTGAAGCATTCTGAAACTAATATGCAACAATCTTACTTGGATGACCTGAAATTAAAGCATATGATTAGCTAGTTACCCAATTGTAGCTCATTACAAAATTCAATTACTAGATCTAAACATCTATCCATTTCTTAAGAAAATATTAACATTTTTTTTAAAGCCTAAGTGTCCAAACAACATTCACACAAGAATTCACAATATAATGTGATTTTTAAAATCTAATTGTTACGAATTTATAGGCCAAATTGAAGGAATTTAGTGTTTCATGCCCATAAATTAATGGGCATTTTAAACATTTGCGAGTGGGATTTTCTGGAACGCGATGTATTGGAACGTTGCGGTTATCGTCCCAGTATCGTCAGGAAAGCCAATATCGTCAGGAAAAATTCTGCCAGTTCATATGGGGACTAAATCACCGTTTCGCAACATGAAATACTGATTAAAATCCCCTAAACAAGCAGGTTTATATGAAAAAATAAACAGCTTTCACTTACCTGTTCCCTACGTAAAATCCGTCCCCGTTGTCGGCATTCACGGCATTAGGAGCTAATTTTACTGCAGAGCTGAAATAGTCGGGCAATTAAAAAAAAAAAAATTACTTACCGGTAGTCGGTACGAATCTCCAGAAATAGCACGCACTCCGACAAAATATAATTCCGGTGGCAAGGGAAAAACCGCATTTTAACCCCGCCCCCCACCTTGAAGGCGCCAAAGTCACGCACACGGCCAGCGGCAGAACTGCAGCACCGCTAAAGGTAAGTTTTGTAACATACCTAGATTTAGAGCAGTGAATCCATTAAAAATTACCGGTGCTTTGGAGAGCCAGAAAGGCAGGGATTTTCAGGCCAAGATTCTGTATAATGGGATGATAAGAGTTTGTTGCAAAGACAGAAAACAGTTTAATGATGTGTGGGGAAATTGGTGGTCAAGGTGGAGAGTTTGCTCCCTAGAGGAAGACAGCAGGGAATAAAGGGAGTGGTGTATGGGATATATGTTGGCTTGTCTGAGAAGGAGATCTTAGAAAACGTTAAGGGGGCCCAGGTAACTGATGTTGTGAGATTTAAGAGTAGGAATGGAGTCGGGGACCCGCCGGTCCTGCTTACGTTCAAAGATGGAGTACTGCCACAGAGAGAGTTTCTTGGGAGTATGGCGTATCAAGTGAGGGAGTACATTAAACCACCGTTGCGCTGCTATAACTGTCAGAGGTTTGGACATGTTGCTGGGTCTTGTCGGGGTAAAAGAAAGTGTGCAAAATGTGGTGGAGATCATGCAATACAAAATTGCAAGGCAGAGGATCCTAAGTGCTCTAACTCTGGTGGGGATCATGCAGCAGGGTTTCATGGTTGTGAGCGCTTTATTCAGGTGAAGCGTGTGCAGGAAGTGAAGGAGCAGAATAACGTGTCATATGCAGAGGCAGCTCAAAGGGTGGCTGGAGAACGCGGAGATGTGAGCGCTGGGACCAGAGTGGTGCTAGGAAGCCAGATCATTGTGCCAAACTTGCCGTCGGCTTTTCCATCTGACATGTTGATTTTTAATAAGGAGTCATTTCTGTCTTTTGTTTATGATGTGCTGGTAGGAGCTAAGAAAGCAGCTAACCGGTCTGATATCCTCAGGTTAGTGGTGGGGGTAGCTGAAAGGTTCCTCAGTGTAAAGCAGTCGCCAGTAAAGTTGCATCAATACATGACGGAGAGTCAGTGTATGGAGAGGTCACAGTTATCAAGAGCTAGCAGTATGGAGTATGTCAGTAAGGTGGATGATGATGATCCTCATTAACATCATAACATTTTATACACTTCAATGGAACGCCCGGAGGCTGATTGGAAATGGTCAAGAGTTAAAGAGATTTGTTGATGATTTTAAAGAAGCACCAGAATTAATATGTATCCAAGAGACATGGTTCAAGCCCTGTCTAGATTTTGTAATCCCAGGTTATGAATGTGTGCGATTAGATAGGTCTGATAGATCAGGTGGGGGTTGTGCTACTTTTGTTAAGACTGGGTTGCAGTATAGGAAAGTTGACATTATTTCTAATCTTGAGGTTTTGGCTGTGGAGGTTTGGAGCAGTCAGAATTCTATTACTGTGATAAATTATTATAGCCCTGTCAACCCTTGATATTGTCAGATTTTGATGAGATAATGGAGAAGGTAAGGTGTCCTGTTATACGGATTGGAGATTTTAATGCGCATCATCCTTTATGGGGTAGTGATCACAGGGATAAAAATGGTGTTATTGTTGAAGAATTTCTAGATAATATAAGTTGGTATTGTTAAATGATGGAAGGCCGTCTAGGTATAATATTGTGAGAAACACCTGCAGCCACATAGATTTATCACTTGCTTCATCAAACTTGGCAAGAATTGCTGAATGGGATGTAATGGATAGAGATACACTGGGTAGTGATCATTAACCAATTTTATATAGGTTTGGTAGGGATTTGAGGAGAGAAGTGGAAAAGAAATCCCTAGATATAACTTTTCTCAGGCCAAATGGGATAAATTCCAAGAGAAGGTTCAAGTTTAGTTGGAGAGGTTAATAGTGAGGGTTCTGTAGATAGTTGGAATACTTCCATTAGTGTCATGATTCATGAGGCAGCTTGTTGTACTATTCCTGTGAAGCAGGAACCTATGTCCTGTATATCTGTTCCTTGGTGGAATAAAAAATGTGATGAAGCTGTAAGGAATAGGAATATAGCCTATCGAAAATTAAGAAATTATCCAATTTTGGTCAATGCAATGGAGTTCAAGCGGCTAAGGGCAGCAGCAAGAGGAGTTGTAAAGGATGCAAAGTGGAATAGTTGGAGGAAGTTTTGTGGTACGCTAGGCCCTGAAACTCCAGTAAGGCATTGTGGTCAGCTGTGCGTAGAATGTCAGGAGTATATAAAATAAGTTTGTTACCAGTCTTGCAGAAGGGTGAGGTGGTAGCAGTCTCCAATAAGGAAAAAGCAGATATGTGTGTTGACAGTTTTCAAGCAGTGCATAGATCAGAGAGCATGGGAGTGGAGAGGTGTAGAAAGAGAACCGAGCTGATGGCAGTTAATCAGTGGAAGCTGGAGAGGAGTTTAGTAAATGACAATACCTTTAATCTGTTTTTTACTATAAAAGAGTTGAAGGATGCAATTATGTCCGGGGCAAATACCACCCCGGGAAGAGATAGGTTGTGGTATGAGTTATTTAAACATCTGGATGATATTGTACTTGATGAAATCTTAGCTTTGTTTAATACTGTGTGGGCAGAGGGTTATTTACCAAAGGAATGGAAACATGCAGTCGTGGTCCCTATTTTAAAAGCGGGCAAAGAGGCATCTGACCCTAGTTCATATCGCCCTATAGCGCACACAGCAGTGCTCTGTAAAATGATGGAGAGGATGGTAACCAACAGACCAGTTTATTTTTTAGAAACCAGAGGACTATTTGTTGATGTACAGAATGGCTTTAGGAATGGAAGGTCTACAATGGAGTCTGTATCAGTTTTGGATCAGGATATTAAAAGGGCATTTAGAAGCAAGGAAACAGTAGTGAGTGTATTCCTTGATATTGAGAAGACATATGATTCTTTGTGGAAGGGGGGATTAATGATTAAAATCTTTAACTTGGGAGTCAGGGGACGAATGTTCAACTGGATTAAGGATTTTTTATTGAATAGAACATTACAAGTAATGGTTGGTAGTGTCAGCTCAGAGACTGTAGAAATAGAGAATGGAACCCTGCAGGGAAGTTTTATTTAATATCATGATAAACGACATATTTAGTAAATTAGAGAGAGGATTTGGTCTGTCTTTGTTTGCAGATGACGGGGCCATCTGGAAAAGAGGTCATAATGTAGAGTTTGTTTTAAAACAGATTCAAAAAGTGTTAGTGTCTGTAGAGGAATGGGGGAACACATGGGGCTTTAAAATCTCTGCCTCTAAGACTAAATACATGGTATTTGGTTTTAAAAGAAAGTTACCTAAGTTAGGGCTGTATATGTATGGGTCTCTATTGGAGAAGATAAAGGTTTTTAAGTTTTTTGGTGTTTGATTTGAAGAGCATATGACTTGGGTTGTGCATGTAGGTAAAATTGTGTTGAAATGTGAAAAGGTTCTGAATGTTATGACACGTCTGGTTGGGTGTGAGTGGGGGGCCAACAGGGAGACAATGATGCTTATTTATCAGGCCATGATCAGATCTTCTCTTGACTATGGGTGTTTTGTTTATGGGTCTGTTCTGGCTAGGCTAGATGTGTTGCAGGCAAAGGCTTTGAGGCTTTGCTGTGGAGCCTTCAGAACTTCCCCAGACCCTGTCCTGATTGTTGAAATGGGTGAAATGCCCTAATGGTTAAGGCCTATTAAGCTTTGTGGATGTAATGATACCTTCCCAGCAAGGTGTTTGTTACAAGAGGGTGATGATGGTAACAAATATAACACATTTAAATCAGTGGGCTAGGAAGCTGGGTTTGGAACAAGAGCATACAATTGGGCTCTTCCTGAACTGTTTATTGAGTTTGCTTTTCTTCAGGAAAAAGATAAGCGTGAGGTGACTCCAAGAATAGTGGAATATCTTAATTCAATCAGTGAGAGCACTTTGATTGTTTTTACAGATGGATCTAAAGATCCAGTTAGTGGGAGAGCTGGGTTTGGAGTGTATGTGGAGCAGCTTGGATTGAAGTTTGGCTGACGCATTTCTGATGGAAGATCTGTTCTCACGACTGAATTAATGGCAATTCAATGGGCTCTATGGTGGATTGAGGAAGCCAGTTTTAGAGAAGTCTGAAGAAGGGTCTCGACCCGAAACGTCGCCTATCTCCTTCGCACCTTAGATGCTGCTGCACCCGCTGAGTTTCTCCAGCTTTTTGTGTAACCCTTAGAGAAGTCATTATCTGTTCTGATTCTGCAGCTGCTCTTGAAACTTTAAGAGTAGGGAAATCTGAAGCTCGTCCTGACATTCTAAATGAAATCTTGAGTGTGTTTTCTAGAATTGGGTTTGCGTGTAACATCACTTTTTGCTGGGTTCCCGAGCATGCTGGGGTGAGGAGGAATGAGCAGGTGAACCTCATACCAAAGGAGAGTTTAATAAGAGAAATAGATATCCATGTATCATTGGGGAGAGTGATAATTAACTGAGAGAAATAATTAAAGAGGGCTTAACAAAACAATGACAGAGGATGGGAAAAGGAAGTCAGGGGTAGACACTACTTTTCTATACAATCTGAAGTTAGGAAAATATGTTTCTGTACATCTCTGTCCCGTAGGGACTCGGTTAAACTGTGTAGATTGAGGTTGGGACACTGTGGGTTAAATTACTATTTGTGCATTGTAGGGAAACATGTTTCTGGCTTGTGTGAATGTGGGAGTAATGAGACAGTTAAGCATGTTTTCCTAGAATGTAAAAAGTATAGGGTAGAAAGAAAGGTATTGTTTGTAAGACTGACAGGACTTGGAGTTGAGGCTTCTGTTTTATCTTTGTTTGGGCACAGTGAGAAACATCAACTGATATCCAGGGCTGTTCTTCAATTCCTGCATGTTACAGGACTGTATGTAAGAATCTAGTTCAAACTTTGACCTGTGGAGGGCGGTAATACGCTTGGCAGCGTCTACACTGCCAGAGCCCGACAAGAAGAAGAAGAAGAAGAGGACGAGGCGGCGGTTGGTTGCGAAGATGATGGAGCAGCAAGATGCACATGTGTGATTGTCGACGCCATTTTACCGGGAAGCCACGAGCCAAGATGGCGACTCCATCTACATCTTCATCTTATGCTCGGCTATTTATTGCTCTATTTGTCAACGGCGCAACTCTCGTTGCAGCGGCCTCTGCAGTCCGTCAGTCTTTTTTTATTTTTTGTCTCGGTTGAGTGTAGTTAGTGGGGTTTTGTTTAGCTGGATATGTGCAGGGGGTGGGTGGCGGGATGGGGGAATTTTTTTAAATCTTTTCCCTGTACGGAGGCCCCGACCATTCCTGTCGGGCCACCGTTGCCATTGGGGCCTAGCACCGTGAAGCGGCCTCCAACCGGACCTGGGGCTCCATTCGTGGAGCCTGCAGAGTACTCACCATCGTGGAGCTGGCCGAGTTAAGAATGGAAGGAGCTGTGGTGGCTCGCTGCTGCTTCCCGACCCCGGAAATTCGGAGGCTCCAGCTGCAGGCCGGTGGACGGTAACATTGGGAGCTCGCAGGTCCCTGGTGGGAGACCGCTTTTTGGAGCTCACGCAGCGGCAATTTCTCCCGCCCGAGTTGCGGGGTTGAAAATAACCTGGGGCGGGGCCTGACATCGCCCGGTCCGGCTTTAATGACCGCGGGACTTGCTAGCGCCTGCCAGGGGCTCTAACATCAAGACCCGGAGCGCGGCCTTGCATGGACTTATTTACCATCGCCCGCTTGGGGCTTTGACTCTGACATCGGGAGGAGAATGGGGAGTGCAGGGGAGAGATGAAGGATTCAATGAGGTTCAAATGACAATAAACGGTATTGTATTGTATGTAGATGACCCGTCCTGTCTTTCTTTAGGTTCCCCAATAAAAAGGAAAGGTGAGAAAATATTATTATTTTCTGTCATTATTATTCTGATCTGGAAATTATATTTGTTAAAGAAGGAACTGCAGATGCTGGAGAATCGAGGGTTACACAAAAAGCTGGAGAAACTCAGCGGGTGCAGCAGCATCTAAGGAGCGAAGGAGATAGGCGACGTTTCGGGTCGAGACCCTTCTTCAGACTGGTCAGGGATCAGGGAAACAAGAGATATAAACAGTGATGTGGAGAGATAAGGAACAATGAGTGAAAGATATGCAAAAAAGTATTGGTGATAAAAGAAGCAGGCCATTGTAAGCTGTTTGTGGTGTGAAAATGAGAAGCTAGTGCGACTGGGGGGGAGATGGAGAAGGAATGTCAGGGCCAGAGGTCTGAGGGAGAGGTCTGGGTTAACAGAATTGAGAAAATTCAACTGGAGAATCGAGGGTTACACATGCTGGAGAATCGAGGGTTACACATGCTGGAGAATCGAGGGTTACACAAAACCCTCGAGGGTTGCCGCCACACCGACCACTCGCCCACCGGGACCACCCACGCATCGCCCGCCGACACCGACTCCACTGCCCGCGGACTCCTACCTTCGGGCCCGCCGACCCACGACATTCCACCGCCCTCCAGCAGCCCGCAGCCATCGCCTCACCCACAGACTGGACTGTGCAGCGGGCCTGAAGCCTCCACGTTGCTCACTCCTCCCACCACTCTGTTGTTAACGGAACTGGGTCCTAGTGCCCTTCTCCCCAGCCCCGGTGACCTCAGTGGCTATTCCACTGGGTCTTCCCCATCCCCCTCCTACTATGTAACCCCCGCTCTTTCCCACCCACACCACAGCCCCCATACCCCCCCACCCCCTGACCACCCTCCACCCCCCCACCACACAACGCTCCGTCCTCAGTCCACTCACCTGCCTTCCTCCAGCCACAACCCCCATCCCTGCCGCGTGTTCACCATCCCCCCGGACCTCCCCCTCTCCGACACCGAAAGGTCGGTCCTCAGCAGAGGTCTTACCTTTGTCCCCCTCCGTCCCCACCTCAATGAGTTTCGCGCCCACCACGACTTGGAGCTCTTCTACCGTCGCCTCCGCCTCACAGCGTTTTTCCACGGGAACAAGTCCTCGCCCCCCACTGATGATCCCTTTTCCTGTCTCCCACGTACCTCCTCCTCGTGGACCCCCCCTCGTGGCCCTCCAGCTTTAGAATTCTTTATTCAGAACTGCCGTCGGGACATCAACCGCCTCGACTTCTCCACTCCCCTGTCTCACTCCAATCTCTCCCCCTCCGAACGTATTGCCATCGACTCACTCCGCAACAACCCAGACTGGGTTATCAAACCCGCCGACAAGGGAGGTGCTGTGGTAGTCTGGCGCACCGATCTCTACAAAGCAGAGGCCACGCGCCAACTCTCGGACACCTCCTCCTACTTACCCCTGGACCATGACCCCACTGACGAGCACCAGGCCACCATCTCGAGCACCATAACCGGCTTCATCAACTCCGGCTCCCTACCCCCCCGAGCCTCCAACCTCATCGTTCCCCAGCCCCGCACAGCCCGATTTTACCTTCTCCCCAAAATCCACAAACCCGACTGCCCCGGCAGACCCATTGTCTCTGCCTGTTCATGCCCCACCGAACACATTTCCACATACCTTGACTCCATCCTATCCCCCTTTGATAAATCCCTCCCCACCTATGTTCAAGACACCTCAGATACTCTCCGTCGGCTCCGCACATTCCGTTGTCCAGGCCCCCATCCTCTCATCTTCACCATGGACGTCCAGTCACTATACACCTGCATCCCCCACCAGGATGGTCTCAAAGCCCTCCGGTACTTCCTCGACCAGAGGAGGAACCCATACCCATCCACTGACACCCTCCTCCGCCTAGCGGAGTTGGTCCTTACCCTCAACAACTTCTCTTTTGACTCCTCCCATTTCCTCCAAACACAAGGCGTAGCTATGGGCACACGCATGGGCCCTAGCTACGCCTGCCTCTTTTTCGGGCACGTCGAACAATCTTTGTTCTCGGCGTACCAGGGCCCCACCCCCGACCTTTACCTCCGTTACATTGACGACTGCTTTGGTGTCACCTCCTGCACCCACGCAGAACTGACTGACTTCATCCATTTCACAACCAACTTCCATCCGGCACTCAAATATACTTGGACCATTTCCGACATTTCCCTACCATTCCTTGACCTCACCATCTCTATTGCAGGTGATACACTCCTGACTGACATCCACTACAAACCAACTGACTCCCACAGCTACCTGGACTACTCTTCCTCCCACCTTTCTTCCTGTAAGGACTCCATCCCCTATTCCCAATTCCTCCGTCTACGCCGCATCTGCTCCCAGGATGACGTGTTCCACACCAGGTCATCGCAAATGTCCTCGTTCTTCAGAGAACGGGGTTTCCCCTCCCCCACTATAGATGAGGCTCGCACCAGGGTCTCCTCCATACCCCGCAACACTGCCCTCTCTCCCCATTCCCCCACTCACAACAAGGGCCGAGTCCCCCTGGTCCTCACCTTTCACCCCACCAGCCAGCGCATACAACAGATAGTCCTCCGCCAGTTTCGTCACCTCCAACGTGGCCCCTCCATTCGCCACATCTTCCCATCTCCCCCCCTGTCTGCCTTCCGCAAAGACCGCTCCCTCCGCAACTCCCTCGTCAATTCTTCCCTTCCCTCCCGCTCCACTCCTTCCCCGGGCACTTTCCCTTGCAACCGCAAGAGATGCCACACTTGTCCCTTCACCTCCCCCATCCAATCCTTTCAGGGACCCAAGCAGTCATTCCAAGTACGACAGAGGTTCACCTGCACCTCCTCCAACCTCATCTACTGCATCCGTTGCTCCAGATGCCAGCTGATCTACATCGGTGAGACCAAGCGTAGGCTGGGCGATCGTTTCGCTGAACACCTCCGCTCGGTCCGCAATAACCAACCCGACCTCCCGGTGGCTCAGCACTTCAACTCCCCCTCCCACTCCGTATCCGACCTCTCGGTCCTGGGCCTCCTCCACGGCCAGAGTGATCAACACCGCAAGTTGGAGGAACAGCACCTCATATTCCGCTTGGGGAGTCTGCATCCTCTGGGCTTAAACATTGAATTTTCTCAATTCTGTTAACCCAGACTGCCTCCCCCCCACCTCTCCCTCAGCCCTCTGGCCCTGACATTCCTTCTCCATCTCCCCCCCCCCAGTCGCACTAGCTTCTCATTTTCACACCACAAACAGCTTACAATGGCCTGCTTGCTTTATCACCAATACTTTTTTGCATATCTTTCACTCATTGTTCCTTATCTCTCCACATCACTGTTTATATCTCTTGTTTCCCTGATCCCTGACCAGTCTGAAGAAGGGTCTCGACCCGAAACGTCGCCTATCTCCTTCGCTCCTTAGATGCTGCTGCACCCGCTGAGTTTCTCCAGCTTTTTGTGTAACCCTGGAAATTATATTTACTGTTCTCCCATCAACGGTCAATGGGAAACTAGGTTTCATTAGAAAGTTATTCGAATTATTTGTAATGGATCTTTACTTACCTCAATAATAAAGTCAATAATTTTAACGCTTCTGAACCGAGACGGCGGTTGGTTGGAGGCGGGCACGAGTGTTGGTTTCAGTGACGTGGCCTTTAGTCGAGGCGACATTTTGTTGTCAGCTTTGGTTGGTTGAGGAGAGACGTGGGATTTAGTCGAGGCGAGTCGAGGTCTGGGTGTGAGGAGCAGTTTGGTCGTGAGGTGTCGTCAAGGCAACGCTTCAGTGATCGAGGGGTTTAGTCGGTGTGTAGGTGAGGTGAGGAGAAGTGGGTATGCACGCTCAGGAGGAGCTGCTGAAGGAGACAGTCAGTGGAGACCATGTGTGGGACACGGGCAGGGCTCAGAGTGAGAGAGACTCCAGGGAGCTTTGACATGGAGAGCGGGCTGGCAGAAGATGCCGCATAAATAAATAAATAAATGTCCTCTCCCTCCGGGGCCTGGGAACGGGGAAGATGCTGCTGCCCCTTTAATCTCAGCCCATCACAGCCTCAGAGATTGGTGTCAGTGAAGAGTGGATGCGTTCCCTGGGCTCTGGAGTGGATCACTGACATTAATATTGATCTGGGACTGAGGCTATTCAGACCATCTCCCTCATCCTTCTAGTTTATCTCCATCTCAGAATAAAGGGGAGGTCATTTAAGACTGAGCTGAGAAAAAATGTTTTTACCCAAAGAATTGTGAACTTATGGAATTCACTGCCACAGAGGGCAATGGAGGCCAAATCACAGGATGGATTTAAGAGAGAGTTGGATAGAGCTCTAGGGGCTAGTGGAGTCAAGGGATATGGGGAGAAGGCAGGCATGGGTTATTGACAGCGGACGATCAGCAATGATCATATTGAATGGCGGTGCTAGCTCGAAGGGCCGAATGCCCACCTCCTTCACCTATTTTCTATGTTTCTATCTGACAACTTTCCACAGCTGTGAGAAAAGAATATTAACCTGAAGCATTCACTCAGCTTCTACCTCCGCCGGAGGCAGGCTGTGAGGGCAGACGTCGACAAGTGGTCCGGAAGCAAGATCGAAGGCGGCTCTTGCTGTGGGGTCGGTGGGTCAAGGCGGAGGGGCCTGCGGGTGCAGTTGACGCTCCGGCTGTGGGCGATCCCGAGGGATGCCAGAAGACCAACACAAAAAACGCAGGACGGACGAGGGATAAACCAGTCATGTCAACCAACAGGGGATCTGCAATATTAAGCTGAGGCATGACAGTAAAATGGAAAAAAAACTGCAATATACATTAGGTCCAAAGTGGTCGAATGCCGAACGTCCCGTGGTTCGAATCAAGCAGGGTAGGAAAGGAAACCAAAGCTCGAAATATCCAATGTGCAATCAGAAGCTGTGCTTGTCACCCGAGGCTGTTGTAACACCAATCGACCAGAGGTGGCGCTGTAGACGTCAGTCAGGTTGCATAGATGCCACTCGACCAAAGGTGGCGCTGCTGATGGTGGTCAAGCTGCAGAGTCGCCACTTGACCAGAGGTGGCGCTGTTGACGGCCGTCAGTCTGCAGAGACACCACTCGACCAGAGGTGGCACTGTTGTCAACAGTCAACAGGTCGTGCGTTGGTGCACAATAGGCTGGAGAAACTCAGCGGGTGCAGCAGCATCTAAGGAGCGAAGGAGATAGGCAACGTTTCAGGTCGAGACCCTTCTTCAGACTGGTTAGGGATCAGGGAAACGAGAGATGTAGACGGTGATAACCATAACCATATAACCATATAACAATTACAGCACGGAAACAGGCCATCTCGGCCCTTCAAGTCCGTGCCGAATAACTTTTTCCCCTTAGTCCCACCTGCCTGCACTCATACCATAACCCTCCATACCCTTCTCATCCATATGCCTATCCAATTTATTTTTAAATGATACCAACGAACCTGCCGCCACCACTTCCACTGGAAGCTCATTCCACACCGCTACCACTCTCTGAGTAAAGAAGTTCCCCCCCATGTTACCCCTAAACTTCTGTCCCTTAATTCTAAAGTCATGTCCTCTTGTTTGAATCTTCCCTATTCTCAAAGGGAAAAGCTTATCCACATCAACTCTGTCTATCCCTCTCATCATTTTAAAGACCTCTATCATGTCCCTCCTTAACCTTCTGCGCTCCAGAGAATAAAGACCTAACTTATTCAACCTATCTCTGTAACTTAGCTGTTGAAACCCAGGCAACATTCTAGTAAATCTCCTCTGTACCCTCTCTATTTTGTTGACATCCTTCCTATAATTGGGCGACCAAAATTGTACACCATACTCCAGATTTGGTCTCACCAATGCCTTGTACAATTTTAACATTACATCCCAGCTTTTATACTCAATGCTCTGATTTATAAAGGCTAGCATACCAAAAGCTTTCTTTACCACCCTATCTATATGAGATTCCACCTTCAAGGAACTTTCCACGGTTTTTCCCAGATCCCTCTGTTCAACTGTATTCTTCAATTCCCTACCGTTTACCATGTACGTCCTATTTTGATTTGTCCTGCCAAGGTGTAGCACCTCACATTTATCAGCATTAAACTCCATCTGCCATCTTTCAGCCCATTTTTCCAACTGGCCGAAATCACTCTGTAGACTTTGGAAATCCTCTTCATTATCCACAACACCCCCTATCTTGGTATCATCTGCATACTTACTAATCCAATTTACCACCCCTTCATCCAGATCATTGATGTACATGACAAACAACAAAGGACCCACACAGATCCCTGAGGCACCCCACTAGTCACCTGCCTCCAACCCTACAAACAGCCATCCACCATTACCCTCTGGCTTCTCCCATTCAGCCACTGTTGAATCCATCTTGCTATTCCTGCATTTATACCCAACAGTTGAACCTTCTTAACCAACCTTCCATGATGAACCTTGTCAAAGGCCTTACCGAAGTCCATATAGACAACATCCACTGATTTACCCTCGTCAATTTCCCTAGTAACCTCTTCAAAAAATTCAAGAAGATTAGTCAAACATGACCTTCCAGGCATAAATCCATGTTGACTGTTCCTAATTAGACCCTCTTCATCCAGATACTTATATATATTATCTCTAAGTATCTTTTCCATTAATTTGCCCACCACTGAAGTCAAACTAACCGGTCTATAATTGCTAGGTTTACTTTTAGAACCCTTTTTAAACAATGGAACAACATGCGCAGTACGCCAATCCTCGGGGACTATTCCAGTTTCTAATGACATTTGAAATATTTCTGTCATAGCCCCGGCTATTTCTACACTAACTTCCCTCAATGTCCTAGGGAATATCCTGTCAGGACCTGGAGACTTATCCACTTTTATATTTTTCAAAAGTGTCAGTACTTCTTTTACTTTGAAACTCATAGTATCCATAGCTACTCCACTAGTTTCCCTTACCTCACATAATTCAATATTCTTCTCCTTGGTGAATACCGAAGAAAATAAATTGTTCAATATCTCCCCCATCTCTTTTGGCTCTGCAGATAGCTGTCCACTCGGTCTCTCCAATGGACCAATTTTATCCCTTGTTATCCTTTTGCTATTAATATAGCTGTGGAAACCCTTTGGATTTACTTTCACCTTACTTGCCAAAGCAACCTCATATCTTCTTTTAGCTTTTCTAATTTCTTTCTTAAGATTCTTTCTACATTCCTTATACTCCTCAAGCACCTCATTTCCTTCATGCTGCCTATAATTATTGTAGATCTCCCTCTTTTTCTGAACAAGATGTCCAATTTCCCTTGAAAACCAGGGCTCTTTCCAATTTTTACTGGTTCCTTTCAACCGAACAGGAACATAAAGATTCTGTACTCTTAAAATTTCCCCTTTAAATGTCCTCCATTTCTCCTCTACATCTTTCCCATAAAACAAAATGTCCCAGTTCACTCCTTTTAAATCATCTCGCATCTCGTTAAAGTTAGCCTTTCTCCAATCAAAAATCTCAACCCTAGGCCCAGTTCTCTCCTTCTCCATAATTATATTGAAACTAATGGTATTGTGATCACTGGACCCGAAGTGCTCCCCAACGCATACCTCCGCCACCTGTCCCGTCTCATTTCCTAACAGGAGTTCCAGCACTGCCCCTCCTCCAGTAGGCACCTCTATGTATTGCTGCAAAAACTATCCTGCACACATTTTACAAACTCCAAACCATCCAGCCCATTTACAGAATGTGTTTCCCAGTCTATGTGTGGAAAGTTGAAATCTCCCACAATCACTGCCTTGTGCTTACTACTAATATCTGCTATCTCTTTACATATTTGCTCTTCCAATTCTCGTTCCCCATTTGGCGGTCTATAATATACCCCTATAAGTGTTGCTACACCTTTCCCACTTCTCAGTTCCACCCAAATAGCCTCCGTAGATGAACCCTCCAATCTATCCTGCCAAAGCACTGCTGTAATATCTTCCCTGACTAGCAATGCAACACCTCCACCTCTCGCCCCTCCAATTCTATCACACCTGAAGCAACAAAATCCTGGAATATTTAGTTTCCAATCACAGCCCTCCTGCAACCATGTTTCACTGATCGCCACAACATCATACTTCCAGGTGTCTATCCGGACTCTAAGCTCATCCACCTTTCTTACAATGCTCCTAGCATTAAAATATGCACATTTAAGAAACCCCCCATCTCTTATTCTCTGTTTATTTCCTTTTTTTTCTTTCTCCTCTTGTGTCCAAGTGCTTCCCGTTTCTGCTTCCTGCCTCCCATTCTGTCTACTAGCTTTTGCTATTTTCATCCCTCGCCCCAACCATTCTAGTTTAAAGCCTCTTCAGTGGCCTTTGCAAATTTTCCCGCCAGGATATTGGTCCCCCTCGGGTTCAAGTGCAACCCATCCTTTCTGTACAGGTCCCACCTACCCCAACAGAAGTCCCAATGATCCAGAAACTTGAATCCCTGCCCTCTGCACCAGTCTTTCAGCCAAGCATTTATCCTCCACCTTGCTCCATTTCTACTCTCACTGTCATGTGGCACAGGAAGTAATCCTGAGATTGTTACCTTTTTGGTCCTTTTCCTCAACTCTCCTCCCAAGTCCTTAAATCCTCCCTTCAGGACCTCTTCCCTTTTTTTACCTATGTCATTGGTACCTATATGTACCACGACCTCAGGCTCCTCTCCCTCTGATTTGAGGATATCTTGGACACGTTTAGATATGTCCAAGACCTTGGCACCAGGGAGGCAGACGACCATCCTGGTCTCCCGACTGCGTCCACAGAATCGCCTATCCGACCCCCTAACAATAGTGTCCCCAATTACTATTGCCATCCTCTTTTTTTTCCCTACCTTTCGGAGCAACAGGGCCGGTCTCTGTGCTGAAGGCCCGTCAGCTGTCGCTACCCCCGGGTAGGCTGTCACCTCCATCCGTACTCAAACAGGAGTACTTATTTGCCAGGTGTACTGACATTGGAGTACTCACTCGTTCATGCCTCTGCCCCTTGCCCTTCTTTAGCGTGACCCACATGTCTCTCTCCTGTGGTTTTGGAGTGACCACCTCCCTATAACTCTCCTCTATCACCTTTTCACTCTCCCTGACCAGGAAGAGGTCATCGCCCTGCTGCTCCAGGATCCTAATACGGTCACTTAGGAGCCCAATCTCTCTGCACCTGGTGCAGATGTGGACGTCAAGAGGGCCATCCGACACCATGACCTCCCACATCTGACATGCAGTACAGTACACTGCTCTGGCTGACATTCTCTCACCTTACCCTGGATCCGATACCAGTATAATATAATGGAAACTGCTGTGATAAATCAGCAGGTATCTGACTCAAACAGCTGCTCCCTCTTGACCTTTAACCTACACCTTTATTATACAAACCAAAAGCACTGTACCTTTACTCACCCACTGTACCTTTACTCACCCACTGTACCCTTTACTCACCCACTGTACCTTTAACCAGAAAGCAGATTGAATGGTGGTGCTGGCTCGAAGGACCGAATGGCCTACTCCTGCACCTATTTTCTATGTATCTATATAAACTCCTCTATACCCCTCTAAACTTAAAATGTTCTAAATTACTAAATACATCTAAACCCCTCCATCACCTGTAAACTCATCTAAACCCGTCTGAACCACTCTATCCCCTCTAAACAACTCCCAAAGTCTCGAAACCCTTCCAAACTCCTGTAAGCTCCTCTAAATCCTTTGAAACCCATCTAAACTCTCTAAACCCCTCTAAACTCTAAACAATATGCCCTCTGGAAAATGGATGAAGGGGTGCCAGTGGATGTAGTGTATCTAGACTTTCAGAAAGCCTTTCATAAGGTCCCGCACGGGAGACTGATGACTAAAATTAGAGCATATGGTATTGGGGGTAGGGTGTTGACATGGATGAAAAATTGGTTGTCAGACAGGAAGCAAAAAGTAGGAGTAAACGGGTCCTTTTCAGAATGGCAGGCAGTGGCGAGTGAAGTGTCGCAAGGCTCGGTGTTGGGGCCACAACTGTTTACCATATATATTAATGATTTGGAAGAGGGAATTAGGAGCAACACTAGCAAGTTTGTGGATGACACAAAGCTGGGTGGCAGTGTGAACTATGAAGAGGATGTTAGGAGTTTGCAGGGGGACATGGACAGGTTGAGTGAGTGGGCAGATGCGTGGCAGATGCAGTGTAATGTAGATAAATGCGAGGTTATCCACTTTGGCGACAAAAACAAGGGGGCAGATTATTATCTCAATGGGGTTAGGTAAGGGGGAGGTACAACGAGACCTGGGTGTCCTTGTACACCAGTCACTGAAAGTTGGTGTGCAGGTACAGCAGGCAGTGAAGAAAGCTAATGGAATGTTGGCCTTCATAACAAGAGGATTTCAGTACAGGAAGAAAGAGGTTCTTCTGCAGTTGTATGGGGCTCTGGTGAGACCACATCTGAAGTATTGTGTACAGTTTTGGTTTCCTAATTTGAGGAAGGACATCCTTGTGATTGAGGCAGTGCAGCTTAGGTTCACGAGATTGATAACTGGGATGGCGGGACTGTCATATGAGGAAAGATTGAAAAGACTAGACTTGTATTAACTGGACTTTAGAAGGATGAGGGGGCATCTTATAGAAACATATAACATTATAAAAGGAGTGGACAAGCTAGATGCAGGAAAAATGTTCCCAAAGTTGGGCGAGTCCAGAACCAGGGGCCACAGTCTTCCAATAAAGGGGAGGTCATTTAGGACTGAGGTGAGAAAAAACGTTTTCACCCAGAGAGTTGTGAATTTATGGAATTCCCTGTCATAGAGGGCACTGGAGGCCAAGTCACCGGATGGCCTGCTCCTGCACCTATTTTCTATGTTTCTATGCAAACACTTCTCAGTCCTTCTAAGCCCCGCTGAACCTCTCTAAACCGGTCTAAGCCCCTCTAAACCCCTCTAATACGTCTAACCCCCTCAAATCCTCTCTAAACCCCTCTAGCCCACTATAACTGCCTCTATCCTCCTCTAAACCCCTTGAAACCCCTCTAAATCCATCTAAACTAAACCCCTCTAAAACGCTCTAAATTACTCCAAATACATCTAAACCGCTCTAAAGCCCTCTGAACACCATATAATTACCATATAACAATTCCAGCACGGAAACAGGCCTTCTCGGCCCTTCCAGTCCGTGCCGACCATTCATTTTCCCCCAGTCCCATCTACCTGCACTCAGACCATACCCCTCCATTCCCTTCCCGTCCATCTACCTATCCACTTTACTTTTAAATGTCAAAATCGATCCTGCCTCCACCACTTCTGCAGGAAGATCATTCCACACAGCCACCACTCTATGAGTAAAGAAGTTCCCCCTCATGTTACCCCAAAACTTCTGTCCCTTAATTCTCATGTCATGCCCTCTTGTTTGAATCTTCCCTACCCTCAATGGGAAAAGCTTATCCACGTCAACTATGTCTATCCCTTTCATCATTTTAAAGACCTCAATCAAGTCCCCTCTTAACGTTCTGCGCTCCAAAGAATAAAGAACTAACTTGTTCAACCTTTCTCTGTAACTTAGTTGCTGGAACCCAGGCAACATTCTGGTAAATCTCCTCTGTACTCTCTCTATTTTGCTGACATCCTTCCTATAATTAGGCGACCAAAATTCTACACCATACTCCAGAATTAGTCTTACCAATGCCTTGTACAATTTTAACGTTACTTCCCAACTCTTATATTCAATGCTTTGATTTATAAAGGCCAGCACACCAAAAGCGTTCTTTACCACCCTATCTACATGCGATTCCACCTTCAGGGAACTATGCACAATTATTCCTCGATCCCTCTGTTCCACAGCATTCCTCAATTCCCTACCATTTACCATGTACGTCCTATTTTGATTTGTCCTGCCAAGATGTAGCACCTCACACTTATCAGCATTAAACTCCATCTGCCATCTTTCATCCCACTCTTCCAAATGGCCCAAATCTCTCTGTAGACTTTGAAAATCTACTTCATTGTCCACAGTACCACCTATCTTAGTATCATCTGCATACTTACTTATCCAATTTTCCACCCCATCATCCAGAACATTGATGTACATGTCAAACAACAGTGGACCCAACACAGATCCCTGAGGCACCCCACCGGCTTCCAACCTGACAAACAGCCATCCACCATTACTCTCTGGCATTTCCCATTCAGCCACTGTTGAATCCATCTTGCTACTCCGCCATTAACACCCAAAGATTGAACCTTCTTAATCTTGTCAAAGGCCTTACTGAAATCCATATAGACGACATCCACTGCTTTACCCTCATCAATTTCCCTAGTAACCTCTTCAAAAAATTCAAGAAGGTTTGTCAAACATGACCTTCCAGGCACAAATCCATGTTGACTGTTCTTGATCAGACCCTGTTTATCCAGATGCTTATATATATTATCTCTAAGTATACTTTCCATTAATTTGCCCACCACTGACGTCAAACTAACACCTCTAAACCCCTCTATCACCTATAAACCCATCTAAACCCCTCAAAACTAGTCTGAACCCCTCTAACCCCCATTAAACAAGTCCCGTCTCGAAACCCTTCGAAACTCCTGTAAACCCCTCTAAATCATTCGAAACGCCTCTAAACTCCTCTGAACACTTCTAAGTCCTTTGAAGCCCCACTGAACCCCTCTAAACAGGTCTAAGCCTCTGCAAACCCCTCTAATAGGTCTAACCCCCTCAAATCCTCTCTAGCCCCCTCTGAACCCCCCCAACACCATCTTGACCCCTCTAAACCCCTCTAACCGCCTCTACCCTCCTATGAACCCCTCTTAACCACTCTGCACCCATCTAAACCATTATAAACCCCACTAAATCCCTCTAAACACATTTAAACCACTCTAAATCGCTCTAAAACCCTTTTAACCCGTCAAAACCCGTCTAAATACTAAACTCCTATAAAACGCTCCACATTACTCTAAATATCTCTAAACCACTCTAAAGCCCTCTAAACCCCTCTAGCCCATCTAAACCTCTCTAAACACCTCTAAACACCCCAAACTATTCTAAACCCCTCTAAGCCCCTCTTAACACATCTAAACCACTCTAAGCCCCTATAGCCCTCTAAACCCCTCTCCCTCAAAACCCCTCAAAACCACTCGAAATACCTCTAAGCGCCACTAGCCCTCTAAACCCCTCATAACTAGTCTAAACCCCTCAAGACGCCTAGAAACCCCTCTAAATCCTTCAAAACCCACCTAAACACCTCTAAAACCCGCAAAACACTTCTAAGCGCCTTTGAGCCCCTCTGAACCCATCTCTACGCACCACATAGAAACATAGAAAATAGGTGCAGGAGGAGGCCATTCGGCCCTTCGAGCCAGCACCGCCATTCATGGCTGATCGTCCCCTATCAATAACCCATGCCTGCCCTCTCCCTATATCCCTGGACTTCACTAGCCCCCAGACCTCTGTCTAACTTTGGCCTCCACTGTCCTCTGTGGCAGGGAATTCCACAAATTCACAACTCTCTGGGAGATAACGTTTTTTTCCCACCTCAGTCTTAAATGACCTCCCCTTTATTCCATGACTGTGGCCCCTGGTTCTATACTCGCCCCACATTGGGAACATTTTTCCTGCATCTAGCTTGTCCAGTCCTTTTAACATTCTACCTGATACACTTTGGTGCATAATGTGTAGTCATCAGATATTAATTCCAAAACAGCTTTTAAAATATCAATTGTTTATTTAATACAAGACAATTCCAGGATAAAGTGTCAACAACTTCTTCAGGATAGAAATTAGATATTTCTTCACTCAGAATATTTTTCAAGGGTTGAAAAAAAATCAGTTGTTAATTGCCTTCAAGCAAGATCAACATATAATTGATTCCAAGAAGTAATAAACCATATCACAGTAAGAGAGGAAACTGCATTTAAAGTGCGGGTCAGGCATGATTTGCCTGAAAGGTCCAGACCCAAAATGTTGCCTGTCAAGATTGAAGGTTGCAGCTTCCATCCACAGGCATCAGTGTCTACATTTGTGGCAATGAAGACATTGACTATTATGGGCTTCCCCCACACTGAAATCAGGAGCAGGCGAGCAGCACCCAGTGGCTGCTGCAAAACCACAAATGGAAAATGTAATACATTGTTGGAGATAATCAGCAAGCCAGGCAGCATCTGTGGATGGAGAAACTGGGTGAATATTTCAGGTTAAAATTATTTCCTCAAAGCTGGGGAAAGTTGTCAGATGGAGACAGACAACAAGAAGGGTGAGGGAGATGGTGTGAATGGCCTGAGTCCCAGATCAATATTACTGTCAGTGATCCACTGCAGAGCCCACTCCTCACTGACACCGATTCCTGGTGGGGGGGGGGGGGGGGGGGGGGGTTGTGATGGTGTGAGGAGGAGATGAAGGAGCAGCAGCATCTTCCCCGCTCCCAGACCCTGGAGAGAGAGAGAGAGCGCGAGGACCCGCTATTTATAGCCCCGCCCCCCCGGGCTTTTGGCGGCAAAGATTATAACAGAGGGGCGGGGCCGAGTGCGGAGAGCGGCGCAGGCGCAGGCGCACTGCCCGAGAGAGCCGGTGGGGGAGGGGAAGCGCGCACACGCGCTGACGTTGACGTTGACGGAAGCCCCGCCCACGACCGGGTCCATAAATAGCGGGAGCGGGCGCGAGGACGAGGCGGCAGTTAATGACGTTGACAAAGGGAAACGGCCACCGCTGGAATGTGGCGGCGACAGAGCCCAGGCCGCGCGCGGGGCAGAGCAGAGCAGAGTTGCACTCAGGGCGGCTGTGTTCCCCATTCCTTTCATTAGTAGCAGCACAAGTAGTAGTAGAATTACATTAGTGTGAAGAAAGGAGGGTTGTAGAGGCCCATGGCTTCAGGGAATGGTGGGTGGGGGGCGACTGTAGGTGAAGACAAGGCGGCTCCAAGAGAGAGGCGTCGAGTGAAAGGCCCGAAATGTCAGGAGACGAAGGAAATAAAGTTGGGAGAATTAGAATTGTTGAAGAATTCGTCGTGGTGTTTAAAGTTAAAGGAACAAATCAAGGAGATGCAGGATTTAGTAGCAATGTTACAACATTTTGAGATTTTAAAAATCAAGTCTGCAATTTACCCCATCAGATAAAGCATAAAAAGAAGTTTAATTTGACACCTAATTCACTTTCATATCTTCAGTATAAAAAAAGTTATGGCCATTTTCAAACTCGGAAATAAGCATCTTGTTCTCCATTGCCTTTCCATTGACTTGACACAAAAGTTGTGATTGAGGACAGTCAAAAGCCCATAACTTTCTTAAAAATTAAGAGAACTGAAAAAAATTTACAGTTATTATAGATTGAAGCATTCTGAAACTAATATGCAACAATCTTACTTGGATGACCTGAAATTAAAGCATATAATTAGCTAGTTACCCAATTGTAGCTAATTGCAAAATTCAATTACTAGATCTAAACATCTATCCATTTCTTAAGAAAATATTAACTTTTTTTTAAAAGCCTAAGTGTCCAAACAACATTCACACAAGAATTCACAATATAACGTGATTTTTTAATCTAATTGTTATGAATTTATAGGCCAAATTGAAGGAATTTAGTGTTTAATGCCCATAAATTAATGGGCATTTTAAACATTTGCGAGTGGGATTTTCTGGAAGGCGATGTATTAGAGTGTTGCAGTTGCGTTGAATTTAAACCCAATATCGTCAGGAAAAATTCTGCCAGTTCATATGGGGACTAAATCACTGTTTCGCAACATGAAATATTGATTAAAATCCCCTAACAAGCAGGGGATATGAAAAACTATATGAAAAAATAAACAGCTTTCACTTACCTGTTCCCTACGTAAAATCGGTCCCCGTTGTTGGCGTTCACGGCATTAGGAGCTAATTTTTTATTTTACTGCAGAGCTGAAATACTCTGGCGATTAAAAATAATAATTTTACTTACCAGTAGTCGGTACGAATCTCCAGAAATAGCTCGCACTCCGACAAAATATAATTCCGGTGGCAAGGGAAAACCGCATTTTAAACCCGCCCCCCCCCCCCCCCCCCACCTTAAAGGCGCCAAAGTCGCGCACACGGCCAGCGGCAGAACTGCAGCACCGCTAAAGGTAAGTTTTGTAACATACCTAGATTTAGAGCAGTAAATCCATTAAAAATTACCGCCGCTTTGGAGAGCCAGATAGGCAGGGATTTTCAGGCCAAGATTCTGTATAATGGGATGATAAGAGTTTGTTGCAAAGACAGAAAACAGTTCACTGATGCTAGGGGTGTGGGGAAATTGGTGGTCAAGGTGGAGTTTGCTCCCTGGAGGAAGACAGCAGGGAATAAAGGGAGTGGTGTATGTTGGCTTGTCTGCGAAGGAGATCTTAGAAAACGTTAAGGGAGCCCAGGTAACTGGTGTTGTGAGATTTGAGAGTAGGAATGGAGTCGGGGACCCGCCGGTCCTGCTTGCGTTCAAATATGGAGTACTGCCACAGAGAGTGTTTCTTGGGAGTATGGCGTATCAAGTGAGGGAGTACATTAAACCACCGTTGTGCTGCTATAACTGTCAGAGGTTTGGACATGTTGCTGGGTCTTGTCGGGGTAAAAGAAAGTGCGCAAAGTGCGGTGGAGATCATGCAATACAAAATTGCAAGGCAGAGGATCCTAAGTGCCCTAACTGTGATGGGGATCATGCAGCAGGGTTCATGGTTGTGAGCGCTTTATTCAGGCGAAGCGAGTGCAGGAAGTGAAGGATCAGAACAACGTGTCATATGCAGAGGCAGCTCAAAGGGTGGCTAGAGAACGTGGAGATGTGAGCGCTGGGACCAGAGTGGTGCTAGGAAGCCAGATCACTGTGCCAAACTTGCCGTCGGCTTTTCCATCTGGCATGTTGATTTTTAATAAGGATTCATTTCTGTCTTTTGTTTATGATGTGCTGGTAGGAGCTAACAAAGCAGCTAACCGGTCAGATATCCTCAGGTCACATTGAAAGTAGGCATGCAGGTGCAGCAGGCAGTGAAGAAAGCAAATGGTATGTTAGCATTCATAGCGAAAGGATTTGAGTATAGGAGCAGGGAGGTTCTACTGCAGTTGTACAGGGTTTTGGTGAGGCCACACCTGGAGTACTGCGTACAGTTTTGGTCTCCAAATCTGAGGAAAGACATCCTTGCCATAGAGGGGGTACAGAGAAGATTCACCAGACTGATTCCTGGGATGTCAGGACTTTCATATGAGGAAAGATTGGATAGACTCGGTTTGTACTCGATGGAATTTAGAAGATTGAGGGGGGATCTTATAGAAACCTACAAAATTCTTAAGGGGTTGGACAAGCTAGATGCTGGAGGATTGTTCCCGATGTTGGGGGAGTCCAGAACAAGGGGTCACAGTCTAAGGATAAGGGGGAATTCCTTTAGGACCGAAATGAGGAAAACATTCTTTACACAGAGAGTGGTGAGTCTCTGGAATTCTCTGCCACAGAAGGTAGTTGAGGCCAGTTCATTGGCTATATTTAAGAGGGCGTTAGATGTGGCACTTGTGGCTAAAGGGATCAGGGGGTATGGAGAGAAGGCAGGTACGGGATACTGAGTTGGATGATCAGCCATGATCACATTGAATGGCGGTGCAGGCTCGAAGGGCCGAATGGCCTACTCCTGCACCTATTTTCTATGTTTCTATGTTAGTGGTGGGGGCAGCTGTAAGGTTCCTCAGTGTAAAGCAGTTGCCAGAAAAGTTGCATCAATATATGACGGAGAGTCAGTGTAGGGAGAGGTCACAGTTGTCAAGAGCAAGCAGTATGGAGTATGTCAGTAAGGTGGATCATGATGATCCTCATTAACATCATAATGTTTTATATACTTCAATGGAATGCCCAGAGTCTGATTGGAAATGGTCAAGAGTTAAAGAGATTTGTTGATGATTTTAAAGAAGCACCAGAATTAATATGTATCCAAGAGACATGGTTCAAGCCCTGTCTAGATTTTGTAATCCCAGGTTATGAATGTGTGCGATTAGATAGGTCTGATAGATCAGGTGGGAGTTGTGCAACTTTTGTTAAGACTGGGTTGCAGTATAGGAAAGTTGACATTATTTCTTATCTTGAGGTTTTGGCTGTGGAGGTTTGGAGCAGTCAGAATTCTATTACTGTAATAAATTATTATAGCCCCTGTCAACCCTTGATATTGTCAGATTTTAATGAGATAATGGAGAAGGTAAGATGTCTTGTTATATGGACTGGAGAGTTTAATGCGCATAATCCTTTATGGGGTAGTGATCACAGGGATAAAAATGGTGTTATTGTTGAAGAATTTCTAGATAAGTACGAGTTGGTATTGTTAAATGATGGAAGGCCGTCTAGGTATAATATTGTGAGAAACACTTGCAGCCACATAGATTTATCAATTGCTTCATCAAACTTAACAAGAATTGGTGAATGGGATGTAATGGATAGAAATACACTGGGTAGTGATCATTAACCAATTTTATGTAGGTTTGGTAGGGATTTGAGGAGAGAAGTGGAAAAGAAAGTCCCTAGATATAACTTTTCTCAGGCCAAATGGGATAAATTCCAAGAGAAGGTTCAAAGTTTAGTTGGAGAGGTTAGTAGTGAGGGGTCTGAAGATAGTTGGAATACTTCCATTAGTCTCATGATTCACGAGGCAGCTTGTTGTACTATTCCTGTGAAGCAGGAAGCTAGATCCCGTATGTCTGTTCCTTGGTGGAATAAAAAATGTGATGAAGTTGTAAGGAATAGGAATATAGCCTATTGAAAACTAAGAAAGTATCCAATTTTGGTCAATGCAATGGCGTACAAGCGGCTAAGGGCAGCAGCAAGAGGAGTTGTAAAGGATGCAAAGTGGAATAGTTCGAGGAAATTTTGTGGTACGCTAGGCCCTGAAACTCCAGTAAGGCATTTGTGGTCAGCTGTGCGTAGAATGTCAGGAGTATATAAAAGAAGTTTGTTACCAGTGTTGCAGAAGGGTGAGGTGGTAGCAGTCTCCTATAACGAAAAAGCAGACAGTTTTCAAGCAGTGCATAGATCAGAGAGCATGGGAGTGGAGAGGTGTAGAAAGAGAACCGAACTGATGGCAATTAATCAGTGGAAGCTGGAGAGGAGTTTAGTAAATGACAATACCTTTAATCTGTTTTTTACTATAAAAGAGTTGAAGGATGCAATTATGTCCGGGGCAAATACCACCCCGGGGAGAGATAGGTTGTCGTATGAGTTATTTAAACATCTGGATGATATTGTACTCGATGAAATCTTAGCTTTGTTTAATACTGTGTGGGCAGAGGGTTATTTACCAAAGGAATGGAAACATGCAGTCGTGGTCCCTATTTTAAAACCGGGCAAAGAGGCATCTGACCCTAGTTCATATCGCCCTATAGCGCACACAGCAGTGCTCTGTAAAATGATGGAGAGGATGGTAACCAACTGACCAGTTTATTTTTTAGAAACCAGAGGACTATTTGTTGATGTACAGAATGGCTTTAGGAATGGAAGGTGTACAATGCAGTCTGTATCAGTTTTGGATCAGGATATTAAAAGGGCATTTAGAAGCAAGGAAACAGTAGTGAGTGTATTGCTTGATATTGAGAAGGCATATGATTCTTTGTGGAAGGAGGGATTAATGATTAACATTTTTGACTTGGGAGCCAGGGGTCGAATGTTCAACTCGATTAAGGATTTTTTATTGAATAGAACAATACAAGTAATGGTTGGTAGTGTCAGCTCAGAGACTGTAGAAATAGAGAATGGAACCCCGCAGGGAAGTGTTATCAGTCCAGTTTTATTTAAAATAATGATAAACAACATATTTAGTAAATTAGAGAGAAGATTTGGTCTGTCTTTGTTTGCAGATGACGGGGCCATCTGGAAAAGAGGTCGTAATGTCGAGTTTATTTTAAAACAGATTCAAAGAGTGTTAGTGTCTGTAGAGGAATGGGGCTTTACAATCTCTGCCTCTAAGACTAAATATATGGTATTTGGTTTTAAAAGAAAGTTACCTAAGTTAGGGCTGTATATGTATGGGTCTCTATTGGAGAAGGTAAAGGTTTTTAAGTTTTTGGGTGTTTGGTTTGAAGAGCATATGACTTGGGCTGTGCATGGAGGTAAAATTGTGTTGAAATGTGAAAACGTTCTGAATGTTATGAGACGTCTGGTTGGGTGTGAGTGGGGGGCCAACAGGGAGACAATGATGCTAATTTTTCAGGCCATGATTAGATCTTCTCTTGACTATGGGTGTTTTGTGTATGGGTCTGCGGCTAAAACTGTTCTGGCTAGGCTAGATGTGTTGCAGGCAAAGGCTTTGAGGCTTTGCTGTGGAGCCTTCAGAACTTCCCCAGACCCTGCCCTGATTGTTGAAATGGGTGAAATGCCCTTATGGTTAAGGCCCATTAAGCTAGGGTTACATTACTGGGCTAAACTTTGTGGATGTAATGATACCTTCCCAGCAAGGTGTTTGTTGCAAGAGGGTGATGATGGTAACACATATAACACATTTAAATCAGTGGGCTAGGAAGCTGGGTTTGGAACAAGGGGGTATTATAGAGCATACAATATGGCTACCTGTGCCCTATTGGGTTCTTCCTGAACTGTTTATTGAGTTTGCTTTTCTTCGGGAAAAAGATAAGCGTGAGGTGACTCCAAGAATAGTGGAATATCTTAATTCAATCAGTGAGAGCACTTTGATGGTTTTTACAGATGGATCTAAAGATCCAGTTAGTGGGATAGCTGGGTTTGGAGTGTATGTGGAGCAGCTTGGGTTGAAGTTTGGCCGACGCATTTCTGATGGAAGCTCTGTTCTCACAACTGAATTAATGGCCATTCAATGGGCTCTATGGTGGATTGAGGAAGCCAGTTTTACAGAAGTCATTATCTGTTCTGATTCTGCAGCTGCTCTTGAAACTTTAAGAGTAGGGAAATCTAAAGCTCCTCCTGACATTCTAAATGAAATCTTGAGTGTGTTTTCTAGAATTGTGTTTGCGTGTAACATCACTTTTTGCTGGGTTCCCGGGCATGCTGGGGTGAGGAGGAATGAGCAGGTGGACCTCATAGCAAAGGAGAGTTTAAGAAGAGAAATAGATATCCATGTATCATTGGGGAGAGTGGAACTGAGAGAAATAATTAAAGAGGGCTTAACAAAAGAATGACAGAGAGGATGGGAAAAGGAAGTCAGGGGTAGACACTACTTTTCTATACAATCTGAAGTTAGGAAAATATGTTTCTGTACATCTCTGTTCCGTAGGGACTCGGTTAAACTGTGTAGATTGAGGTTGGGACACTGTGGGTTAAATTACTATTTGTGCATTGTAGGGAAACATATTTCTGGCTTGTGTGAATGTGGGAGTAATGAGACAGTTAAGCATGTTTTCCTAGAATGTAAAAAGTATAGGGTAGAAAGAAAGGTATTGTATGTTAGACTGACAGGACTTGGAGTTGAGGCTTCTGTTTTATCTTTGTTTGGGCACAGTGAGAAACATCAACTGATATCCAGGGCTGTTCTTCAATTCCTGCATGTTACAGGACTGTATGTAAGAATCTAGTTCAAACTTTGACCTGTGGAGGGCAGTAATATGCTTGGCAGCGTCTACACTGCCAGAGCCCGACAAGAAGAAGAGGACGAGGTGGCGGTTGGTTGCGAAGATGATGGAGCAGCAAGATGCACATGTGTGATTGCGGACACCGTTTTACCGGGAAGCTGCGACCCAAGATGGCGTCTCCATCTACATCTTTATCTTATGCTCGGCTATTTATTGCTCTATTTGTCAACGGAGCAAATCTCGTTGCAGAGGCCTCTGCAGTCCGTCAGTCTCTTTTTATTGTTTGTCTCGTTTGAGCGTAGTTAGTGGTCTTTTTTTAGCTGGATATGTGCAGGGGGTGGGTGGCGGGATGGGGGAATTTTTTAAAATCTTTTCCCTGTACGGAGGACCCGACCTTTCCTGTCGGGTTGCCGTTGGGGCCTAGCACCATGAAGCGGCCTCCAACCGGACCTGGGGCTCCAGTCGTGGAGCCTGCAGAGTACTCACCATCGTGGAGCTGGCCGAGTTAAGAATGGGAGGAGCTGTGGTGGCGCGCTGCTGCTTCCCGACCCCGGAAATTCGGAGGCTCCAGCTGCAGGCCGGTGGACGGTAACATTGGGAGCTCGCAGGTCCCTGGTGGGAGACCGCTTTTTAGAGCTCCCACAGCGGCAATTTCTCCCGCCCAAGTTGCGGTGTTGAAAATGACCTGGAGCGGGACCTGACATCGCCCGGTGCGGCTTTAATGGCCGCGAGACTTGCTAGCGCCTGCCAGGGGCTCTAACATCAAGACCCGGAGCGCGGCCTTGCATGGACTTATTTACCATCGCCCGCTTGGGGCTTTGACTCTGACATCGGGAGGAGAATGGGGAGTGCAGGGGAGAGATAAGACTTTGCTTTTCATCACAGTGAGGAGGAGATTCACTGTGATGGATGTTTGTGTAAATTGTGTTGTGTTTTGGTTCTTTTCTTGTTTGCATGACTGCAGAAACTAAATTTCGTTTGAACCTCAATGAGGTTCAAATGACAATAAACGGTATTGTATTGTATGTAGATGACCCGTCCTGTCTTTCTTTAGGTTCCCCAATAAAAAGGAAAGGTGAGAAAATATTATTATTTTCTGTCGTTATTATTCTGAACTGGAAATGGTATTTTCTGTTCTCCCATCAACGGTCAATGGGAAACTAGGTTTCATTAGAAAGTTATTCGAATTATTTGTAATGGATGTTTACTTACCACAATAATAAAGTCAATAATTTTAACGCTTCTGAACCGAGGCGGCGGTTGGTTGGAGGCGGACGCGAGGGTTGGTTTCAGTGACGTGGACTTTAGTCGAGGCGACGTTTCGTTGTCAGCTTTGGTTGGTTGAGGAGAGACGTGGGATTTAGTCGAGGCGTGTCGAGGTCTGGGTGTGAGGAGCAGTTTGGTCGTGACGTGTCGTCAAGGCAACGCTTCAGTGATCGAGGGGTTTAGTCGGTGTGTAGGTGAGGTGAGGAGAAGGTGTGTGAGCTCAGGAGGAGCTGCTGAAGGAGACAGTCAGTGGAGACCATGTGTGGGACACGGGCAGGGCTCAGAGTGAGAGAGACTCCAGGGAGCTTTGACATGGAGAGCGGGCTGGCAGAAGATGCCGCTTAAATAAATAAATAAATGTCCTCTCCCTCCGGGGCCTGGGAACTGGGAAGGTGCTGCTGCCCCTTTAATCTCAGACCATCACAGCCCCAGAGATTGGTGTCAGTGAGGAGTGGATGCGTTCCCTGGGCTCTGGAGTGGATCACTGACATTAATATTGATCTGGGACTGAGGCCATTCAGACCATCTCCCTCATCCTTCTAGTTTGTCTCCATCTTAGAATAAAGGGGAGGTCATTTAAGACTGATCTGAGAAAAAATGTTTTTACCCAGAGAATTGTGAATTTATGGAATTCCCTGCCACAGAGGGCAATGGAGGCCAAATCACAGGATGGATTTAAGAGAGAGTTGGATAGAGCTCTAGGGGCTAGTGGAGTCAAGGGATATGGGGAGAAGGCAGGCACGGGTTATTGATAGCGGACGATCAGCAATGATCATATTGAATGGCGGTGCTGGCTCGAAGGGCCGAATGGCCACCTATTTTCCTTCACCAATTTTCTATGTTTCTATCTGACAACTTTCCCCAGCTGCGAGGAAAGAATATTAACCTGAACCATTCACTCAGCTTCTACCTCCACAGATGCTGCCTGGCCTTCTGACTATCCCTGACAATTTATTCATTTTTACATTGGTTTTGCAGCAGTTTACTTCCTGGAATCAATCAGGCCGTCAGCATACATAAAGACTCCTCTCACCCTTGTAATGGACTGTTCGAACTACTCCCTTCCGGCAGACGTTACATGGCCTTCTACGCCCGCACTACCAGACTCTGGAACAGCTTCATTCCCAGAGCTATAGAAGCTCTGAACCGGCCCTTCTGCGTACCCCCCCCCCCCACCCCCATGGACTGTCTCCCCCGGCCTCGCACTTTAGTCTGTGTTGGATACTGGTCAAATGTTCGTTTTTACAAACCTTGTTCTCGGGGGTTGCAAACCGAAATCTCGAAGTTGCAAACCAAATCTCGTTGCACTTATGTGTAATGGCAATAAAATATATTATTATTATTATTTGTTTTGATCTTGCTGGAATGCAATTAAAAGCTGATTTATTTCAATCTAGAAAAAAACTCACTATATCCTGAGGGAAGAAATATCTCATTTCTATCCTGAAGAAGTTACCCTTTAATTTTTAGTTGTGATTTTTTTAAATCCTGGAATAGTCCTGTATTGAATAAAAAATGATATTTTTGAATCTGTTTTTGAATGTCTGATGATTACAGATTAGTGTATCGGGTGCAATGTCTGTTTTTCCAGGATGCTGACCATTTTGATGACATTGCTGGCTATTTTCCCAATGAAGTTTGAAGAAATAATTGACTGGGAGAAGCGCCGTTATAAGAACGTGAAGTGGAATTATGAAGCCATGCTTGCCATTGGTTTGTACAAAATATTATATACCTGCTGTAATTGTTATATGGTTATATTGGTATGAGTGCAGGCAGGTGGGACTAAGGGAAAAAAGTTGTTCGGCACGGACTTGAAGGGCCGAGATGGCCTGTTTCCGTGCTGTTATGTTATACTGTTGTATGGTTATATGGTTATACCTTTTTGCCCTTTTCTCACCATGCAAGTTTTTTCCACATGAAAACTAAATTGATATGTGCTTTTTGAGAACAGGTCCTAGATGTATGCTTTCTGAGAACAGGTTCTTGGTTAGATCCTACCATTTTAAATTCAAGTTACATTTATTGTCACATACACCAATTGGTGCAGTGAAATTTGAGTTACCATACAGCCACACAAATAAAATAAAATGTACACAACACTATAGAATTTAACATGAACATCCCCCTCAGTGGAATCAATGTTTTCTACTGTGAGGACAGGCAAACAAGTTCAGTCATCTTTCTCTTGTTCACCCGTGGTCGGGGCCTTTGAGCCGTCTGCAGTTGCCGCAACGGCGGCCCGATGTTCAGGCCCTCTCGCCAGGATGATCGGAGCACCGGTGTCAGAACGGAAGAACACTCTCAGTGGCTTGGAGTTCCGAATCGGCCACTTCTTACCAGAGACTGCGGCTTCCGAAGTCACAGGCTGATCTGGGCAGAGCTCCAACAATGGCAAAAGATCCCAGGATCCTGCGATGTTAAAGTCAGTACCGCCCACGGCTGGAAGCTCCACAGACCTCAGCTCCGTGGTGTTAAATTCGGCAGGCCCAACATCCCTGAGCTCCAAATATACATAAAGTCCAAAGTGGTCGAATGCCGAACGTTCCGTGGTTCGAATCAAGCAGGGTAGGAAAGGAAACCAAAGTTCGAAATATCCAATGTGCAATCAGAAGCTGTGCTTGTCACCCGAGGCTGTTGTAACAACAATCAACCAGAGGTGGCGCTGTAGACGTCAGTCAGGCTGCATAGATGCCACTCGACCAAAGGTGGCGCTGCTGATGGTAGTCGAGCTGCAGAGTCGCCACTCGACCAGAGGTGGCACTGTTGACGGCCGTCAGTCTGCAGAGACACCACTCGACCAGAGGTGGCACTGTTGATGGCCGTCAGTCTGCAGAGACACCACTGACCAGAGGTGGCGTTGTTGTCACCAGTCAACAGGTCGTGCGTTGGTGCACAAAAGGCTGGAGAAACTCAGCGGGTGCAGCAGCATCTAAGGAGCGAAGGAGATAGGCGACGTTTCGGGTCGAGACCCTTCTTCAGACTGGTTAGGGATCAGGGAAACGAGAGATGTAGACGGTGATGTGGAGAGATAAAGAACAATGAATGAAAGATATGCAAAAAAGTATCGATGATGAAGGAAACAGGCCATTGTAAGCCGTTTGTAGTGTGAAAATGAGAAGCTAGTGCGACTTGGGTGGGGGAGAGATAGAGAGAGGGAATGCCAGGGCCCGAGGGCTGAGGGGGAGGTGGGGAGGGGAGGAGACAGCAAGGGTTAACAGAATTGAGAAAATTCAATGTTCAAGCCCAGAGGATGCAGACTCCCCAAGCGGAATATGAGGTGCTGTTGGTGCGTTGCTTCAGGCCGGCCACGGCGTCCATTTCTGTAGTCGCTGGAGCAGCCAATTTTGTAGCCGCTGTGGTGAAATCCGCGCTGCGCGAGAAGGACATCTTTGGTAAGCCACGTTGGGTAGGCCCACTATATCGGGTGTCTAGTAGGCCCGCTCTAACGGTAGGCACGTCGGGGAGGAAGCGATGGCAGGCACAGCATCTCAGCCCCGGCGTGCAGCAGTTTGTGGGGGAGCGATGGCAGCCGCGGCCTCTCAGCCCCGGTTGGCAGCTCCGAGCAGGTCCTGCAGGATGGAAAGCGAGGGCCGAGGCTGCTGTGCCGCTGGCTGCCTTGGTGGGCCAGGGACGCGGCGGGCGGCCCTGGCGGCCTGTGATCAGCTAGACCAGGCATAGGCGGGAATCAAGTGTCCTGGCCTCAGCGGCAGGGCCCAAGACAGCGTCCGGTTGCAGCGCAGAGTTGATGGCTGCATACATAGCGTTAAGTACCATAGAGCTCGGCTGGGCTGTCAGCTGCACCATGAGGTAATCACCAATTTGAAATCCAAAAATATCGGTTTAGGAACGTTGGGTCACCAATCTAGAGGCACAAACATTGTGATGAATGGATTCTTTATTAAGGCATTGTAGGTTAGATATACATGCATGTTTAGCACTGTAACACAATAGACGTTGTTGCTGAGAGCCTGTTGCCTCATGGGCTCAGTTGATCTCCTCCTGAGATGGCAGGGCACACTCATGAAATCAGAGGAAGCAGAAGAGGACAAGAGAGGGATGGTCAGTTCTTATATACTAGGGCACACCCCTATAACACGTGACTCATTCCCATGACTACCGAGGATTGGCATAGCAAGAGTGGCCCAACCACTAGGTGCCGCTACAACAACACTACAGAATTTAACATGAACATTCCCCATAGCGGAATCAGCGTATCCCACTGTGAGGATAGGCACCAAAGTTCAGTCATCTTCCTCTTGTTCACCCGTGGTCGTGGTCCTTCAGCCCTCCGCTGCTGCGGCAACCCAATGTTCAGGCCCTCTCGCCGGGATGATCGGAGCACCGGTGTCGGAACGGAAGAACACTCAGCGGCTTGGAGTTCCGAATCGGCCACTTCTTACTGGGGACCGCATCTTCTGAAGTCCATATAACCACATAACAATTACAGCATGGAAACAGGCCCTCTCGCCCCTTACAGTCCGTGCCGAACATTTATTTTCCCCTAGTCCCATCTACCTACACTCAGACCATACCCCTCCATTCCCTTCCCGTCCATATACCTATCCACTTTACTTTTAAATGTTAAAATCGATCCTGGCTCCACCACTTCTGCTGGAAGATCATTCCACACAGCCACCACTCTCTGAGTAAAGAAGTTCCCCCTCATGTTACCCCTAAACTTCTGTCCCTTAATTCTCATGTCATGCTCTCTTGTTTGAATCTTCCCTACCCTCAATGGGAAAAAGCTTATCCACGTCAACACTGTCTATCCCTTTCATTATTTTAAAGACCTCAATCAAGTCCCCGCTTAACCTCCTGCGCTCCAAGGAATAAAGACCGAACTTGTTCAACCTTTCTCTGTAACTTAGTTGCTGGAACCTAGGCAACATTCTAGTAAATCTCCTCTGTACTCTCTCTATTTTGTTGACATCCTTCCTATAATTAGGCAACAAATTGTACACCATACTCCAGAATTGGTCTCACCAATGCCTTGTACAATTTTAACATTACTTCCCTACTCCTATATTCAATGCTCTGATTTATAGAGGCCAGCACACCAAAAGCTTTCTTTCCCACCCTATCTACATGCGATTCCACCTTCAGGGAACTATGCACAGTTATTCCTAGATCTCTCTGTTCCACAGCATTCCTCAATTCCCTACCATTTACCATGTATGTCCTTTTTTGATTTGTCCTGCCAAGATGTAGTACCTCACACTTATCAGCATTAAACTCCATCTGCCATCTTTCAGCCCACTCTTCCAAATGGCCCAAATCTCTCTGTAGACTTTGAAAATCTACTTCATTATCCACAACACCTCCTATCTTAGTATCATCTGCATACTTACCTATCCAATTTTCCACCCCATCATCCAGATCATTGATGTACATGACAAACAACAGTGGACCCAAAACAGATCCGTGAGGCACCCCACTGGTCACCGGCTTCCAACCTGACAAACAGCCATCCACCATTACTCTCTGGCATCTCCCATTCAGCCACTGTTGAATCCATCTTGCCACTCCGCCATTAACACCCAAAGATTGAACCTTCTTAACCAACCTTCCATGGGGAACCTTGTCAAAGGCCTTACTGAAATCCATATAGACAACATCCACTGCTTTACCCTCATCAATTTCCCTAGTAACCTCTTCAAAAAATTCAAGAAGGTTTGTCAAACATGACCTTCCAGGCACAAATCCATGTTGACTGTTCCTGATCAGACCCTGTTTATCCAGATGCTTATATATATTATCTCTAAGTATCCTTTCCATTAATTTGCCCACCACTGACATCAAACTAACAGGTCTATATTTGCTTGGTTTATTCTTTGAACCATTTTTAAACAATGGAACAACATGCGCAGTACGCCAATCCTCCGGCACTATTCCCGTTTCTAATGACATTTGAAATATTTCTGTCATAGCCCCTGCTATTTCTGCACTAACTTCCATCAATGTCCTAGGGAATATCCTGTCAGGACCTGGAGACTTATCCACTTTTATATTTTTCAAAAGTGTTAGTACTTCCTCTTCTTTGAATCTCATAGTTTCCATAGCTACTCTACTTTTTTTCACTTACCTCAGAGAGTTCAATATCCTTCTCCTTGGTAAATACCGAAGAAAATAAATTGTTCAATTTCTCCCCCATCTCTTTTGGCTCTGCAGATAGTTGTCCATTCTGGCTCTCTAATGGTCCAATTTTATCTCACAGGTCCACAGGTCGAGCTGGGCAGAGCTCCAACACTGGCAAAGGATACCAGGACTCCGCAATGTTAAAGTCAGCGCTGCTCGCGGCTGTACGCTCCGCAGACCACAGCTCCACGGTGTTAAAGTCGGCAGGCCCAACATTCCGGAGCTCCAACATGGCAATCCCAGGGAAGGTATCGGCCACTCCACGAAGGTTATTCAGTGCTGCGCTCCTGCTGAAGCTCTGGCAGGTCTCCGGCAGTAAAGGCCGCGCCAATCCAGGTGGTAAGCTGCGAGGGGGGCCAAAGATGCGGCTCGGAGAAAAGACGCATTCTCGACCAGGAAGTGACTGAGAAACGGTTTCCCCTCTTGGCCCCCCTACATAAAAAAAAGACTAAATTACCTCCAAAACAGAGACTTTTTGACAGATTCAAAATAACAAAATAACGGACTGCTGCTGGCGAGGCTGTCACACTCAATGGCTCCACCACTCGGTCACTCCACGGGTGCACTTTGACAATATATCTGAGGATATTACACATTCCTGTTCTTTGATAACATAATTCTATTGGCTTCTTCTTGAACACTTACAGCCATGAATCCCTGGTGATCTCGGTCTCTGAAATAAATGCGTTAGAAACATAGAAACACAGAAAATAGGTGGAGGAGGACATTTGGCCCTTCAGCCAGCAACGCCATTCATTGTGATCATGCCTGATCGTCCCCAATCAATAACCCGTGCCTGCCTTCTCCCCATATCCCTTCATTCCACTAGCCCACAGAGCTGTATCTTACTCTCTCTTAAATCCACCCAGTGACTTGGCCTCCATTGCCCTCTGTGGTAGGGAATTCCACAAATTCACAACTCTGGGTGAAAAAGTTTTTTCTCACCTCAGTCGTAAATGGCTTCCCATTTATTCCAAAACTGTGGCCCCTGGTTCTGGACTTGCCCAACATTGGGAACATTTTTTCCTACATCTAGTTTGTCCAGTCATTTTATAATTTTATATGTTTCTATAAGACCCCCCCTCACCCTTCTAAACCCCAGTGGATATTAGACTAGTCTTTTCAATCTTTCCTCTTATGACAGTCCCGCCATCCCAGGAATCAATCTCGTGAACCTACGCTGCACTGCCTCAATCACAAGGATGTCCTTCCTCAAATTAGGAGACCAAAACTGACACAATATTCCAGATGTGGTCTCACCAGAGCCCCATACAACTGCAGAAGAACCTCTCTACTCCTATACTGAAATCCTCTTGTTATGAAAGCCAACATTCCATTAGCTTTCTTCACTGCCTGCTCTACCTGTAAGCTAACCCCATTGAGATAATAATCTGCCCCCATGTTTTGCCGCCAAAGTGGATAACCTCACATTTATCTGTATTAGTAAGATTAAATGAGAACTTACCAACTTACCAGAACTTTGAAGTTTGATCATTATTTTATGAGGAGTTACGATGAGGGATTACGTGAAGAAGGCCGTCCCCACGCATGCGCGTCAATCTTCAAAGCAGCGGTGTGAAATCTCAGAAAAAGAGTTGTTGAACTAAAATAGTAAGATTAGAGTTGACTAGAACTTACAGAAAGATCGTCATGTTACAAGTGTAGGGAGCAGAGGGCACGTAATCCCTCATCTTAACTCCTCATAAAATAACGATCAAACTTCAAACTGGTAAGTTCTCGTTTAACCGTACTGTTTTACTTCGGAGTCAAATGAGTGACTACGTGAAGATTTTGAAGCTCTATGATTTCATGCCTTGGAAAAACGAGTCCACACAAGCACGACTGCATCGGTTGACCATAGATAAGGGGCGCATTCATAATGCATACATACATGATATAGATTTAAAAACATGCTGACGCTGATAAATGAACAAACAATAATAAGAGTAACCCCTCTCATCTGAGGGGAACAATGAAATTGAATCTAAATAGTTGGCAAATACCCCTGGTCTAGCAATGGGTTAAAATAAAATGTTGGATACCTCGTTCATTAGACCATGCTGCAGTTGACAGGATGTGGTCCAGAGGACTGCACATAACCCTTGCTGCTGGTGTTGTAGCAGCCCTGGGGGAGTGAGATTAGAAATCAGTATCTACTCCTGTATAAGCCAAAACCTTGCATAACCACCTAGAGATGGTCTGAACTAGTATCGGAGCCTCTAAGGCTCTAGATTACCTTGACGTAATAATGTAAATGTGTGTCCACATGTAACCGAAGGTGCATGGGGTATGTAAACATGAATTATGATATTGCAGGTGTAACGATCCTGACCATTCGCAATTTATGTAATGACTGGACCCTTGCGCTGAGGGCAGCGCCAGGGAATAACCTACCCATGAGAGCCGAACCAAAGATAGATATAGCTGGAGCCCCATGGGGTGAATAAATGTTAACACAATGTCAATATCCCTTACTTCCGTGTACTTGGGTCTGGAAGAACGTGTGTTAATGATATCCTAAAGACTGGACACCAGAGGGTGAAACCTGAGAGAGCGGGTCCCACTTGCTGCAGCAACTATGATGAGAAGCATGTTGGGTACAGTAAATGGTACTATTTTATTGTCAAAGACCCATAGAAAATGAACTCTTAAGAAGTCAGTGTCCGTGCCTTATTATATGTAATATAACATTTAACAGAAAACGCTTCCCATCTCCTGAAGAGGCAAAATACTGGGTTTTTTGGTGCTACCTCTGCACTCTGCAGTGAGACATACATGGGTCAGTCTGACAGCCCGAGCCGCAGGAGTGGTCTTCTCAGATTCTGCCAGTCTAACCGCTTGTCAGGCTGCTATTTATTTACTACAGCTCGGCATTTAACACAATCATCCCCTCCAAGCTGGTTACCAAACTCGCAGAACTGGGTCTTTGTGCATCCCTCTGCAATTGGATCCCCGACTTCCTCATCCATAGACCACAGTCTGTTCGTATTGGTGGAAATGTGTCAGACTCGATAACAATCAGCACGGGAGCACCTCAGGGCTGCGTGCTCAGCCCCCTGTTGTACTCACTCTATACTCATGACTGCGTAGCCGTTCATAGCGCGAACTCCATCATCAAGTTCGCTGACGACACCACTGTTGTGGGACGTATCGCTGATGGGGATGAGTCAGAGTATAGAAGAGAGATGGAGCGACTGTCCATATGGTGCCAGCACAACAACCTGGCCCTCAACACCAGCAAAACCAAGGAACTGATTGTGGACTTTGGAAGGAGTAGGATGGGGACCCACAGTCCTGTTTATAGCAACGGGTCGACGGTTGAAAGGGTCAAGAGCTTCAAATTCCTGGGCGTGCACATCTGTGAAGATCTTTCCTGGTCCGAGAACACAGATGCAATTATTAAGAAAGCTCATCAGCGCCTCTACTTCCCGAGAAGATTACGGAGAGTTGGTCTGTCAAGGAGGACTCTCTCTAACTTCTACAGGTGTACAGTAGAGAGCTTGCTGACTGGTTGCATCGTGGCTTGGTTCGGCAACTTGAGCGCCCTGGAGAGGAAAAGACTCCAAAAAGTAGTAAACACTGCCCAGTCCATCATCGGCTCTAACCTTCCTTCCATCGAGGGGATTTATCACTGTCGCTGCCTCAAAAAGGCTGGCAGCATCATCAAGGACCCACACCACCCTACCCACACACTCATCTCCCTGCTACCTTCGGGTAGAAGGTACAGGAGCCTGAAGACTGCAACAACCCGGTTTAGGAATAGCTACTTCCCCACAGCCATCAGGCTATTAAACCTGGCTCGGAACTCTGAACATTAATATCCCTCCATCTGTTATTTGCACTTTATTAATTTATTAAGTCATGGGTGTATTTATGTTTAGAATTGTAGTCAATGCCTTCTATGTTCTGTTGTGCTATGCAAAGAAAGATTTTCATTGTCCTGGACACATGACAATAAACTCTTTTGACTTTGACTTTTGACTTTTTCTGGGAAGACCCAAGCGCTCTGGGCTGCTGACCCCATAGTCCGCGACTGGAGAAGCGTGACCAGCTCACTGGCAATCTGACCGCTTTCTCTAGGAAGACTTAAGCGGTCTGGGGCTGCTGACCCCATAGTCCACAACAGGAGTAGCAAGACCGGCTTACTGCCAGTCTAACCGCTTTATCTCTGAAGACCTAAGCGGTCTGGGGGTTGCTGACCCCATTGTCCAAGACTGGGGTAGCTAGACCGGCTAACTGCCAGTCTAAGCGCTATTTCTGTGGACCATAACGGTGTTGGGGCTGCAGACCCCATTGTGAATTACTGGGGTTGCAAGATCGGCTAACTGCAAGTCTAACCCCTTTTCCTGGGGAACCATAGCGGTGTGGGGGCTGCAGACCCCATGGTGAATGACTGGGGAATTGACATAGTGAACCCTCTCATTGGTTTGGGATGCCTGGAACAGCCGTTTCCTTACCAGAGACCATGGCTTCCGAAGCCAACAGGCCGCGCTGGAAGGAGTTCTACCACTGGCGATCTCTGCGAGAGATCCCAGGTTCCCGATGTTAAAGTCAGCGCCACCGCCTGCGGCTTGCTGCTGCACAGACCCGCAGCATTGCGATGTTTCATTGGCGGTCTCAGCATTCCGGAGCTCCAGTGCGACGACCCGGGCAAGTCATCGCCCGCTCCGTGATAGTGCTCCAGCGCTGCTCCGCCGCCGAAGCCGAGGTTCTGGCTGGTCCCGTCAGGAATCTCCGCTCCAGACCCCAATAGTAGGCCACGAGGAAGGGTCGAGATGCTGCTCGGAGGAAAGCCGCCTCTCCGACCAGGTAGGGACTGAGAAATAGTTTCCTCTCCCCCCCCCCCCCCCCCACATATAAAAATAATAGACCTGCGAACAACACTTTTTAGCATACTAATTTTTTTTTTAAATGAAAGGAACGGACAGCTGCAGGCAGGGCAGCCATACCCAACTGGACGGCACCCCCTAGGGTGGATTAGTCCCAGATTATTGGCAGCAGGATATGTATAGTTTTGCTTCTAATTACTGTTTCCTCCTGGTGAGGTCCTTACCAACATTCAAAAATTCCAACCAACATCAAACCTTGATGTCATTCAGAAGATGGTGACCATGAATAGCACAAACCCATAGACATTGGGGCCCAGTTATACTTTTTAATGTTGCAACTAGTCACAGTCCTGAAATCAGGAATTGGACAAAGGTCAATGTTCCCATTGATGAAGAGGAGGATTGCCCTGGTTTTTCATTATTCAATCCATGGCACAAAGTGTCACTGTCGGTACAGGCAGCAAGAATGGGCCATTATTTTCTAAATGGTGTCAAGTTGGGGAAAGGGGAAGTACAATGGGATCTGGGGGTCCTTGTTCATCATTCAATGAGAGTAAGCATGCAGGTATAGCTGGCAGTGAAGAAAGCGCATAGTATGTTGGCCTTCGTGACAAGAGTAGCAAAGAGTAGTTGTACAGGGCCCGAGTGAGACCACACCTGGAGCATTGTGTGCAGTTTAGGTCTTCAAATTTGAGAAAGGACATTCTTGCTGTTGAGACAGCCGAGGTTAACAATGTTAATTCCCGGGATGGTGGGACTGTCATATGCTGAGAGAATGGAGCGGCTGGGCTTGTATACACTGGAATTTAGAAGGATGAGAGGGGATCTTATTGAAACATAAGATTATTAAGGGTTTGGGCACGCTAGAGGTAGGAAACATGTTCCTGATTTTGGGGGAGTCCAGAACCAGGGGCCACAGTTTAAGAATAAGGGGTAAGCCAGAGATGAACACTTTTTCACACAGAGAATTGTGAGTCTGTGGAATTCTCTGCCTCCGAGGGCGGTGGAAGCCGCTTGTCTGGAAACGTTCAGGAAAGAGCTAGATAGGGCTCTTGAAGATAGCGGAATTAGGGGATATGTGGAGAAGGCAGGAACGGGGTACTGATTGTGGATGTGAATGATCAGCCATGATCATATTGAATGGCGGTGCAGGCTTGAAGGGCCGTATGGCCTACTCCTGCATCTATTGTCTATTTTCTATTGTCTATTACATTAAAAAAGGAGGAATGGAAAGAAGGATTCTGATCTATCTCACTTACCACAGAGATGAGTGAAACTGAAAGATTGGTCATTGCAATTTCTGACCTGGAAATATACACATACTCATCCATTATATTCTTCATGCTGGTCGATTTTTCTTTAAATCTGAAAAATAATTTTAAGGATGTTTGCTGTCGTCGTCAAGTAGACATGATCAATTGAATAATAGCATGAATACTCTGAAGGAAATAGTTATAATGAAAACATTGCAAAGTGATTTATCCACAGATATTTGGCACAGGTAAGTTTAATAAAGTTGGCCATAACAGAAGATGAGCATGTTTTATTTTTCACAGGATTGAATGTACCAAAGCCAGTATTCAAGATAAATTGGAGCCGAAGGCATCAAACCCAAGTATGTGAATCAGATGAGGATTGGACACCTAAACATCTGACAAAAAATCCAAAATGTAATTGAAATTTGTTTGAAATATTAAATACAGTTTTTCAAATATAGTTGATTCGAATCCATTTGGCCGTTAGCCTGTGGAATCTGTTGAAAGAGAGATTTTATACTTATCTTTGGAGTGGGGGGATTTAATACATTTTTCCCAATGTGTTATTTATGAAGTGCAAATTTACTTTTCCTAATTTTTACTTTTGTGATATGCTGCTTCCATTTTTCTCAAATACATTAGATATATCCAGAATTGCCAAACTATTGAGATAGTCTGTATTTTTCCAAAGCAGCACTGATGTGGCACTTTTTTTCCCTAAGGAATCAGAATCTTTAGGCCTCCTTTAAGAATGAAAATGGCAAGAATACCGAAAGAAAGCCTATCGCAAAGGTAAGAACAGAAATGATTCCCAGGATAAAGGACATGAGAATACGCTTTTATGAATTAACAGAGTGGCTCTACATTAGCATTTAATTTTCTACCAGATCGAAATGACTGCTTTTTAGAAAAATCTTCATCACTGCTGTTGGAGTCAGGAGCCAATGTGGCACCTTCACGCTCACGTTGGTTCCGCATGCAGCCTATCACCGCTGGCGACTCGCCAGCAGCCTCACAAAAAGGTCCAGCCACAAGAGCGCAATAACGACTATAAGGTCAGAGGCAGTAATTGGCCTTATCTACACACTGGTTATGATTGTTGGGAATGTATGTAAAAGGGGCTTCTGGAATAAACGTGACACACGGTGTCTGGCTCAGCTAAGTATTGGTTGTTCTTTGCTTTCTGTCCTGGGATTCAGTAGATCCTACACTAACATTCACATATATTTTTTTATTGTTGAGCGAGGGTCAATTGTTCCCATATTTTCCTACATTTGCTGACAATATCAAACGTCCTTTTGGAGTAGAGTATGAAAGGTGAGAGATCACTGAAATATTGCACACTAGGCAGTGACTGCTTTTATTAGTAATTTAGTTGAGTATCCCAGTTAATAATACGATGGAAAAAATGATCATAATCATACTTTATTACCCAAGTGTGTTTTGCAACATACGAGGAACTTCATTTGCCATGAAGTCATAGCAATAAAAAGCAACAGAACACAGAAAATACATTTTAACATAAACATCCATCACAGTGACTCCTCCACATTCCTCACTCTGATGGTAGGCGAAAAAATGTTCAATCTCTTCCCTTCTTTGTTCTCCCGCCTTCGGGGGCCACGAGCCTTCCGTTGATGGGGCGATCTTGGCTCCCGTAGCCAGTGGTTGGGCCCTCCGCATCGGGGCGATCAAGCTCCTGCATTGGGGAGGAATCTCAGCTCCCCCGCGCCGGGTGATCTGACCGCGGGTCGGGGCTGGTCGAAACCTTCTGCGACTGGACCTTCCCGACATTGGTCTCTACCCGAGACTGTGAGCTCCTCGATGGTGAAATCTGCAGGCTGCATTTGGAGCGGCGATCCCAGGCAAGGGATCGGCTCCGATGGCAAGTACTTCGCCCCGTGGTGTCAGGCCGCAGAGCGACTGGAGATATGATCCGGAACACAATTGCATCTCCGGCAAGGTAGGAGATTGAAAAAATGTTTCCCCCCACCCCCTTCCCCACCTCCACCTAAAACAAACCAGGGAACATTAACACATACTTTTAAAACTCACTAAAAATAACGAAAAAAGATGAAAAGACAGACAGACTGTTGGTGAGGCTACTATCGTACGGTACCCCTGGTGGAAATAATCAAGAAGTGAAAACAATTTATTTGTGTCCTTATGATTTGCAGTTTGCGCCAATTTGTCTCATTACAGGTCATAAAAGATTTGGGAGGAGCCACTGAGGAAATGAAGTAAGACACAGTGTTGGTTAAAAGAATCAAACGAGCAACAGGTAATTCTGTTTGTAAAAGTGAAACTCAAAATGAGTGACTCCTGTACATTACAGTAAATAATTGAGATGAGATAATGACCTTCTGACTACCATCATGTCAATTAAGTTGAATTCATAGAATGTGGTGCATATTATGTGACTAACTTCCATATTTTACAGTTTAACCATTTATCTGACGAAACATGTAATTAGGTGATTTTTGGCTTTCTTTCTAAGAAATAAGGAGAGGATAATTTACACGGAAGAAAGGGAGCTCCGTGATGACGATTACCTTTCTCTGTGCAAAGTAACCAATCTATTTCTTCAGAGCAACCATATTTCATTGGGAGCATTGTAGTGATGGCACGGTGCATTGGTAGCCAAGGCAATGGTGGAACAATCCAATTCAAGAGCACAGGATTGATTTAGCTCATTAACTAATTTTTCTTTTAACATTAATCAATAACAACAACACCCTGATTTGTTCTTATTTTGTATTTTCCGTTTTAGTTTGTGAAGCCTGTGAGACATTTTTCATTGAAGAATGTTCTTTGCATGACCCACCAGTCTATGAAGGACCTTGTCGTTAATTCCAATCACTCAGAGCAATCTCGTGAATCTACGCTGCACTGCCTCAATCACAAGCATGTCCTTCCTCAAATTAGGAGACCAAAACTGTACACAATGCTCCAGATGTGGTCTCACCAGAGCCCTATACAACTGCAGAAGAACCTGTTTACTCCTATACTGAAATCCTCTTGTTATGAAGGCCAGCATTCCATTAGCTTTCTTCACTGCCTGCTGTACCTGCATGCTTACTTTCATGGACTGACAAATAAGGACCCCCAGATCCCCTTGTACTTCCCCTTTTCCCAATTTAGATAGTAATCTGCCTTCCTGTTTTTGATACCAAAGTGGATAACCTCACATTTATCCGCATTAAACTTCATCTGCCATACATCTGCCCACTCCTCCAACCTGTCCAAGTCACCTTGTATTCTCATAGCATCATCCTCACAGTTCACACTGCCACCCAGCTTTGTGTCACCTGTAAATTTGCTAATGTTACTTTGAATTCCTTCATCCAAATCATTGATGTATATTGGAAATAGCTGTGGTCCCAGCACCGAGCCTTGCGGTACCCCACTAGTCACTGTTAATCCCTATTCTTTGTTTCCTGTCTGCCAATCAAATTTCTATCCATGTCAGCACTCTACCCCCAATACCATGTGCCCTAATTTTGCCCACTAATAGTAAGATTAAACGAGAACTTACCAGTTCAAAGTTAGATCCTTATTTTACGATGAGGGATTACGTGAAGAAGCCTCGCCAGGCGCATGCGCGTCATACTTCAAAGCAGCGGCGTGAAAACACAGAAACCGATAGCCGAAGTAACATAGTAAGGCTTTAGAAGACTAGAACTACCAGATGATCCTTTCAATTATGAGGGCCGGGAGCGGAGGGCACGTAATCCCTCATCGTAACTCCTCATAAAATAAGGATCAAACCTCGAACTGATAAGTTCTCGTTTAATCTTACTATTTTACTTCGGAGTCACGTGTGTGACTATGTGAAGATTTCAAAGCTCTGTGATTCTGCCAAACCCTGGCACTGTCAGGACAGGTTTATCATAATTTTGGAAAGTTGATTCCTTAGACCATCCTGCGGCCTTGCTGCGGATGTTGATGCTGATCTGGTGGAGTGACATTTAAACACATGAGTGTCTACTCCAGCAGAATCCAAAACCTGTTTTACCATCTAGAAATAATTTATACTGACACTTTTATGAGTTTTTTTGTGACTGATGAGCATTGCTGTCTCAGACCCTGTGAGACTCTAAGTTACCTCGATATATTGACTCGGGTGCTTAACGACACATAACCTTTGGTCAACAGGGTATGCTTTAAACCCTGTACGGAACCCAACACAGCATGCCCAACCCTGGCACTGTAAGAACAAGTTTATCATAAAACGTAGAAAATGTCGATTCCTTAGACCATCCTGCGGCCCCGAGGATTTGGTCTAGCGTCACGTCCTGCGCCTTCGCTGCGGATGTTGATGCCGCCCTCGACAATTGGCCTGGAAGGTCTCCTTCTCCCAATATTGGGGTTGTTGTTGGGCTGCACTGGTGGGTAATATCTTCGCCCCATCGACCTTCCGTCTGCTGGGCCCGGCCCCGGGATCCGACCCCCTGCGCATCGAACCTGACTGTTTAGATGACGTCCTTGGAGCAGGGTTGAATGGTTTCATAAGCCCAATTGTCTTTGCCTCATCGTCAATGTCCCTAATGTTCTTGATGAGGTCGTTGCCGAACAAGTAATCCGGTGCTTGAATGTTGCTGGCGCTACACAGGCCTGCAAACTTCGGGTTTAAGGTTGGTCGAATGGCGATCTTCCTCATGCAGTTCACCTTGAAGTAGGCTTTGGAAAGTAGTGCTAGCATATCTTGTTGGGTTTTTGACATCGGCTCCCCTTGACCATCTTCCCGAACGCAGTTATGCCTGCTGTCACCAACTTGAGGACACACTGAAAGCACACTTCCTGTCCTCGCATCGTTGCACTCATGGGTGCCCATATTGCCGAGTTTACGGTGGGGACCCTGAGTGAAGCACAATCGACAGGTGTTTTATATCATGCTGTGGTCCTGGAACTGGTGAGAAGCCAAGGAGTTCATATTGGCAGGCTAGATTGTCATCGATAGCCTCACCAGTCCCTTCCGGAATAGCAAGGTTTCGCTCCACATCCGGGCACCCGGAGCGTGGCTCTTGTGCTCGGGTGTGTGCACATAAGCAGGGACACCAGCTTCAGCGTCAGACTCTTCCTGCCCTGGCACTCCCGAGTCCTGCTCAAGGGAGACCTCATCCAGACCTAAACAAGGTACTGGAGAAAAAGATTCCCATTGTGGACAGGCACCATATTCTGCATTTGGAACTCACTGGGGAATCACTGGGGCCTTGGACCACTGGCTGATTAGGGTGTGGAGTATTTGCTCCATATGTTCGAGTCTCCCCCACATTTTCTTGCGATCCGGAGGGGAGTCCACTTCTTCCTCAGACCCGTCAGATAAAACGGGTCTGACAGGCTTTTGTTTTGCTTTTTTGCTTGTTGCCGTGGCCTCAGTGCCCTGCGACACTGGAGCAGCTGGAGGCTGTTCAATCACCGGGGTAACGGCCGTTGGTATCAGAGGCGGCGTTACCGCACTTAGCTCCCGACTGGATCGCTGAGATGGAACCGCATCGCTGCGCGCCCCACGCTTCCTGCGAACAGACTCTCTCCCAGCACTTTCCATAACCACTAGTTTCCACTCCAATGGCACTACAGGGGTAGCTACTTCCCGGATGGACGGATATTGTTTTTCAGCGAGACTGGTACAGACCTCTCTGATCTCCACTGCCTTGGCTGTAGGCAAAGTCACTGACATATCAACTGAATCAATGACAAATCCCAAATGAACAATTTTTTTAGGATGGCTCCAACTTGGATTTGGTTAGATGGACCAGAACCCTAACCTTTGGTTGATGAAACCGATTCCTCAGCTGTCTCTTGAGTGTTGTTTATGATTAAAATATCATCTAGATAAGCCATTACCATGTGAGTCTGGGCCCAAAGCAGTGCCAGCACTGGTTTCCACAATTTCTTGAATAGCCTAGAACTGAGGTTAACTCATTGGTCATGCTTTAAATTGCCGCAGCTGTCCCATCCAACTAAATTTCAAGTATCTCTGATACTGATGATGAATTGGTACTGAATAATATGCATCTTTCAGATCTATAGTTGCCATATAACAGCCTTGAGATAACATCCGTTTCGCAGTATTGAAGGTGTCTATTTTAAAAATGCCTATACTGAACATAGGAATTTAACTGATTTAGGTCCAGAATGCCTCTACATCCCCATCTTTTCTCTGTCTGGGGAATATATTGGACACAAATTGTTGAGGATGGTTTATCGTCCTCTCAATTCCCCTTTTTTAGGACAAACCGTAATTTCTTCTTTTATCTGCTGAGTTTGTGCAGAAACCCCCAATACTTTATTAGGCATATTCTGTACAGGCGGATCAATTCCTGACATAAACTGTATTCAAGCTTGGGACAGTGTGTAGTATAAACTGATGAGATGTTATGCAGCAACCTTCATCTTAACCAATTGCAACCTACCCCCAACCGGAGGTCCCAGAACCTATCCTGGACAGAATGAATCACCTGTACCTCTGCAGTCGGCCTTTACTCCTTCTGCCCATATTGGGGTTGTAGCTGAGATACACAGGTGAGTAATACTGTCATCCCACGTGGCCCACTCTGCTTGGCCCTGTCGCTGGATCCGTCACCTTTCACGCTGAAACAACCTGCGAGGTGGCATCCTGGCAGAAGGAACGTATGTCTTCCTGAGATGGATTGTTTTGGCATGTTCCTCCAGGGCCCTGACTTGTTTGAGGAGGTCCACCCCAAATAAATAATCTGGGCTTGGATATTGGTGGACCCACATAGAGCTGCAAACTTCGGGTTCGACGTTGGCGTTACAGAACAAGGCCAGCAGATCTTGTTGAATACCAGACATCGGTGCCCCCTGGACCTTCTCCGAATGCCTGCTGCCAACGACTTGAGGGTGCGTTGAAATCTCACTTCTTGTCTCCGCATCGTTGCACTCATTTGTGCCCTTGCCGAGTTCACGGTGGACATTTTGAGTGAAGCACAGTTTACAGGTGTTTTATAACTTGTGGCAGTCTCTATAAACGTATCCTGGAGCTGGTGAGAAGCCATGTAATTTACATTAGCGGCTAGAGTTTTCGCGATAGCATCACCAATCCCTTCCGGGTTTAGCAAAGTTTAACGCTACGTCCCGGACACCTGGAGCATGGCTCGTGTGCGCTGGTGTGTGCACATAAGCAGTGACAGCAGCTTCAGGGTCAGACTCCTCCTGCCCTGCTTCTCCCGACTTATCCTCTCATCCAGCCCTAAACAAGGTGCTGGGGAGGATGATTCCCACTGTTATCCATAACGACGTTTTCTTCTTTGCTGCATGGACTTCTGCGAGAGGCTGTGTGGGAATCCTCGGGCATTCGACCCCAATTGAAATCTTTTCCCATCGTGGCTCTTTAAATTTGGAGTATTTTCCCCCATTTGGTTGAGCCATCCCCATACCTTTAAATTAAAAGGAGGGGGTCTTCCATATCATCAGACATGAGACAAATGAGCCTGAGAGTACTTTAGTTTGGTATTTCTGAGTGCCTTGAAGCACTGGAAATTGATAGAGGCAGTTGGAAAATAAAGTTAGTATTTGATTTTATTTCATTTCATTTTATTTTATTTTATTTTGCTTTTGCTGCCAGTAAAACAGTAGCGGGTAATGGAGCCGGCATTAGCACAGCCATTATCTCCAAACCCGATCTACAAAGCGGTAATCGCGGGAGCCGGCTTTAAAACAGCCTTTATCTCCCGACCCGATCTATAAGCGGTAACCGTGCGTTCCAATCCATTACCGCAATTTATATTATCTGTATATATTAGCAACTATAGCTGGCTCTGCGAGCCAGACTTACAGAGTTTAAAAGTACTCGCAGGAATGGTTTAACATTGACTTACCTGCGGGTTACTACTTACCGCTGGTGGAGCTGCGCTCTCCAGCCTGTCGGTGTGACATGCGTCGACGTAATGACGCGCATGCGCCTGGCGGGGCTTCTTCACGTAGTCACTCACCGAAGTAAAATCTCCTATGTGGGACCATATCAAATGCTTTCTGACATTCCAGGTACACTACATCCACTGGCTGTCCATTGTCCATTTTCCAAGTTACATCCTCAAAAAATTCCAGAAGATTAGTAAAGCATGATTTCCCCTTCGTAAATCCAAGCTGACTCGGACCGATCCTGTTACTGCTATCCACATGTGCCGCTATTTCATCTTTCATAATTGACCAGCATCTTTCCCACCACCGATGTCGGGCTAACTGGTCTATAATTCCCTGTTTTCTCTCTCCCGCCTTAAAAAGTGGAATAAAATTAGCTACCCTCCAATCCAGAGGAACTAAATCTAAGAGGATCCTGAATCTAAGAACATTGGAAAACGATCACTAATGCGTCCATGATTTCTAGACCCATTTCCTTAAGTACCCTGGGATGCAGACCATCAAGCCCTGGGTGTTTATCAGCCTTCAGACCCATCAGTCTACCCAACACCATTTCCTGCCTAATCTGGATTTCCTTCAGTTCCTCCGTCACCCCAGATCCTTTGGCCACTAGTGCATTAGGAAGATTATTTGTGTCCTCCTTAGTGAAGGCAGATCCAAAGAACCTGTTCAACACATCTGCCCATAATAAATTCACCCTTTTCAATCTTCAAGGGTCCAACTTTGGTCTTAACTATGTTTTTCCTCTTCACACACCTAAAGAAGCTTTTACTATCCTCCTTTATATTCTTGGTTAGCTTACATTCGTACCTCATCTTTTCTCCACGTATTGTCTTTTTAGTTATCTTCTGTTGCTCTTTAAACATTACCCAATCCTCTTGCTTCCAGCCTATCTTTGCTACGTTGTACTTCTATTTATTTTTATACTGTCCCTGACGCCTCTTACTCCCCTTGGAATCTTTCGTCCTCTTTGGAATGAACTGATCCTGTACCTTCTGTATTATTCCTAGAAATACCTGCCATTGTTGTTCCACTGTCATCCCTGCTATGGTATATTTCCAGTCAACTTTGGCCAGCTCCTCCCTCATGGCTCCATAGTGCCCCTTATTCAACTGTAACACTGACACCTCCAATTTACCCTTCTCCCCCTCCAATTATAGAATAAGCTTGACAATATTATGATCTCTATAACCATACAACCAGACTGATTCCTGGGATGTCAGGACTTTCATATGAGGAAAGATTGGATAGACTCGGTTTGTACTCGATGGAATTTAGAAGATTGAGGGGGGATCTTATAGAAACCTACAAAATTCTTAAGGGGTTGGACAAGCTAGATGCTGGAAGATTGTTCCCGATGTTGGGGGAGTCCAGAACAAGGGGTCACAGTCTAAGGATAAGGGGGAATTCCTTTAGGACCGAAATGAGGAAAACATTCTTTACACAGAGAGTGGTGAGTCTCTGGAATTCTCTGCCACAGAAGGTAGTTGAGGCCAGTTCATTGGCTATATTTAAGAGGGCGTTAGATGTGGCACTTGTGGCTAAAGGGATCAGGGGGTATGGAGAGAAGGCAGGTACGGGATACTGAGTTGGATGATCAGCCATGATCACATTGAATGGCGGTGCAGGCTCGAAGGGCCGAATGGCCTACTCCTGCACCTATTTTCTATGTTTCTATGTTTCTATGTTTCTATAACCATATAACAATTACAGCACGGAAACAGGCCATCTCGGCCCTTCAAGTCCATGCCGAACAACCTTTTTCCCTTAGTCCCACCTGCCTGCACTCATACCATAACCCTCCATACCCTTCTCATCCATATTCCTATCCAATTTATTTTTAAATGATACCAACGAACCTGCCGCCACCACTTCCACTGGAAGCTCATTCCACACCGCTACCACTCTCTGAGTAAAGAAGTTCCCCCTCATGTTACCCCTAAACCTCTGTCCCTTAATTCTAAAGTCATGTCCTCTTGTTTGAATCTTCCCTATTCTCATAGGGAAAAGCTTGTCCACATCAACTCCGCCTATCCCTCTCATCATTTTAAAGACCTTTATCAAGTCCCCCCTTAACCTTCTGCGCTCCAGAGAATAAAGACCTAACTTATTCAACCTATCTCTGTAACTTAGCTGTTGAAACCCAGGCAACATTCTAGTAAATCTCCTCTGTACCCTCTCTATTTTGTTGACATCCTTCCTATAATTGGGCGACCAAAATTGTACACCACACTCCAGATTTGGTCTCACCAATGCCTTGTACAATTTTAACATTACATCCCAGCATCTATACTCAATGCTCTGATTTATAAAGGCTAGCATACCAAAAGCTTTCTTTACCACCCTATCTATATGAGATTCCACCTTCAAGGAACTATGCACGGTTATTCCCAGATCCCACTGTTCAACTGTATTCTTCAATTCCCTACCGTTTACCATGTACATCCTATTTTGATTTGTCCTGCCAAGGTGTAGCACCTCACATTTATCAGCATTAAACTCCATCTGCCATCTTTCAACCCATTTTTCCAACTGGCCGAAATCACTCTGTAGACTTTGGAAATCCTCTTCATTATCCACAACACCCCCTATCTTGGTATCATCTGCATACTTACTAATCCAATTTACCACCCCTTCATCCAGATCATTGATGTACATGACAAACAACAAAGGACCCAACACAGATCCCTGAGGCACCCCACTAGTTACCTGCCTCCAACCCGACAAACAGCCATCCACCATTACCCCCTGGCTTCTCCCATTCAGCCACTGTTCAATCCATCTTGCTATTCCTGCATTTATACCCAACAGTTGAACCTTCTTAACCAACCTTCCATGAGGAACCTTGTCAAAGGCCTTACTGAAGTCCATGTAGACAACATCCACTGCTTTACCCTCGTCAATTGCCCTAGTAACCTCTTCAAAGAATTCAAGAAGATTAGTCAAATATGACCTTCCAGGCATAAATCCATGTTGACTGTTCCTAATTAGACCCTCTTTATCCAGATACTTATATATATTATCTCTAAGTATCTTTTCCATTAATTTGCCCACCACTGAAGTCGAACTAACCGGTCTATAATTGCTAGGTTTACTTTTAGAACTATTTTTAAACATTGGAACAACATGCGCAGTATGCCAATCGTCGGGGACTATTCCCGTTTCTAATGACATTTGAAATATTTCTGTCATAGCCCCGGCTATTTCCACACTAACTTCCCTCAATGTCCTAGGGAATATCCTGTCAGGGCCTGGAGACTTATTCACTTTCATATTTTTCAAAAGTGTCAGTACTTCTTTTACTTTGAAACGCATAGTATCCATAGCTACTCTACTAGTTTCCCTTACCTCACATAATTCAATATCCTTCTCCTTGGTGAATACCGAAGAAAATAAATTGTTCAATATCTCCCCCATCTCTTTTGGCTCTGCAGATAGCTGTCCACTCGGTCTCTCCAATGGACCAATTTTATCCCTTGTTATCCTTTTGCTATTAATATAGCTGTAGAAACCCTTAGGATTTACTTTCACCTTACTTGCCAAAGCAACCTCATATCTTCTTTTAGCTTTTCTAATTTCTTTCTTAAGGTTCTTTTTACATTCCTTATACTCCTCAAGCACCTCATTTCCTTCATGCTGCCTATAATTATTGTAGATCTCCCTCTTTTTCCGAACAAGATGTCCAATTTCCCTTGAAAACCAGGGCTCTTTCCAATTTTTACTGGTTCCTTTCAACCGAACAGGAACATAAAGATTCTGTACTCTTAAAATTTCCCCTTTAAATGCCCTCCATTTCTCCTCTACATCTTTCCGATAAAACAAAATGTCCCAGTTCACTCCTTTTAAATCATCTCGCATCTCGTTAAAGTTAGCCTTTCTTCAATCAAAAATCTCAACCCTAGGCACAGTTCTGTCCTTCTCCATAATTATATCTATCACCTATCTCCTAATGGTTCCCTCGCCTCAAGTTCCTTTATCAAATCTGGTTCATTATATAACATTAAATCCAGAATTGCCTTCTCCAACCTGAACCAACCTGATCTCCCGGTTGCTGGACAGTTTAATTCTCCTTCCCATTCCCACACAGACCTTTCTGTCTTCAGTCTCCTCCATTGTCAGAGTGAGTGAAGGTAAACACAAATTGGAGGAACATTAATTCATATTTTGCTTGGCAGCTTACAGCCCAGTGGTACGAATCTTGATTTCTCCCACATCAGGTCGCCCCGGCATTCCCTCTCTTTCTGTATCCCTCCCCCACCCACGTCGCACCAGCTTCTCGTTTTCACCCTACAAACAGCTTACAATGGCCTGTTTCCTTTATCATTGTCACTTTTTTACATATCTTTCATTCATTGTGCTTTTAAACAACTTTTACATCACCGTCTATATCTCTTGCTTCCCTTATCTCTAACCAGCCTGAAGAAAGGTCTCAACCCGAAACGTCACCCATTCCTTCTCTCCAGAGGTGTTTCCTCTCCCGCTGAGTTACTCCAGCTTTTTGTGTCTATCTTCAGTTTAAGCCAGCATCTGTACTTCCTTCTTACACAACAAACAACCCGTTAGTCTGTTTTGGTTGCGCTGGTACTTAAGCTAATTAGAAACTCCTGCTCCATAATGAATCATTTTTTAAAGACAATTTACACACAGAAGAGAACTCCAATTCATGGCCTGGTGTTTTGCACAGTGAAGGGAATTTCATCAACCTTGAGGGGTACAAACCACAGCGATTACCCCCTCGATCTCCAAATGTTGTACCTAGTGTGTTACTTTCAGAAATCCTAGACATCGCACAACAGGGATATGAAACCAGGGTGGACATACACAATTTCTATCTCATATCTCAGACTATTATCTAAATGGTGGCCGATTAGGAAAAGGGGAGATGCAGCGCACCTGGGTGTCATGGTACACCAGTCATTGAAAGTAGGCATGCAGGTGCAGCGGGCAGTGAAGAAAGTGAATGGTATGTTAGCTTTCATAGCAAAAGGATTTGAGTATAGGAGCAGGGAGGTTCTACTTCAGTTGTATAGGGTCTTGGTGAGACTGCACCTGGGGTATTGACAAAAGACTGGATAGACTCGGTTTATACTCTCGAGAATTTAGGAGATTGACAGGGGATCTCATAGAAACTTACAAAATTCTTAAGGGGTTGGACAGGCTAGATGCAGGAAGATTGCTCCCGATGATGGGGAGGTCCAGGACATGGGGTCACAGCTTAAGGATAAGGGGGAAATCCTTTAGGACCGAGATGAGAAGGACTTTTTTCACACAGAGAGTGGTGGGTCTCTGGAACTCTCTGCCACAGAGGGTAGTTGAGGCCAGTTCATTGGCTATATTTAAGAGGGAGTTAGATGTGGCACTTGTGGCTAAGGGGATCAGGGGGTATGGAGAGAAGGCAGGTACGGGATACTGAGTTGGATGATCAGCCATGATCATATTGAATGGCGGTGCAGGCTCGAAGGGCCGAATGGCTTACTCCTGCACCTAATTTCTATGTTTATATATTTTAAACAGATGGGCTGAAAGGCCTGTTGCCTTGCTGTATAACTATGATTTCAATTCCCACATAGAGTTGCCAACTGTCCCGTATTAGCCAGGACATCCCGGATTTTGGGCTATATTGGTTTGTCCCATGAGGGACCACCCTTGTCCCATATTTGACTGCTACTACTCGGGTCGAGGGGACTGTCAGGTTGGAACGCCGCGTCCAGCCCCGCATCACCCAGCCCAACGTATTGCAGCCCCTGGAGTGCAGCAGCAGCACCTCGCCCGCGGCCCCGTCGGTCGGCAGCTTTGTTTGTGCAAATCGGGCCTTTCGGCCCCACTGACTTGTGCCATCTATCCTACTTGCCAAGGTTAATGGTGGCAGGAGGAGTGAATGATTAGATTTCCTTCTTGGGGTTCCTTTTACCAATCTGTTACAAGAACAGCTGCGTCTAGCATTTATATATGCCTGAAGCAATCGAACTCCGCAATTGAATCTACAATGTTGGACACGTTCTTCTTCCAAACGTGTCTAATCTGATGTGCAACTATTTGGGCGGCACGGTGGCGCAGCCAGCGGTGGAGTTGCTGCCTTACAGCGCCAGTGACCCGGGGTCAATCCTGACCGGGGGTGCTGCCTGTACCCTCTCCCTGTGACAGCGTGCGTTTTCTCTGGGTGCTCCGGTTTCCTCCCACACTCCACAGACCTGCAGGTTTTCTAGGTTAATTGGCTTTGGAAAATGTGTAAATTGTCCCTAGTGTGTAGGGTAGTGCTAACCTACGGGGTGATCGCTGGTCTGTGTGGTCTCGGTGGGCCTAAGGGCCTGTTTCTGCATTATATCCCTAAAGTTAAAATCAGCTTGTCTGAACTCATCTCATTCCCTTCCCCACCGAACCCTTTGTTAACGTTAAAGATTGATAACCTGAGGTATAGAACATAGAACAGTACAACACAGTAACAGGCCCTTCGGCCCACAATGCCTGTGCTAAGTGTAACACCACTGCCAACTCTTACCAGCCTTACAGCTGCGGCTCGCCTGCAGTCCGTCTTGCCTTCCATCACAGTGAGGAGGTGCCTGGTGGACCCACTGTGGTCGATGTTGAACTGTGTTGAGTGTGTGTTTTGGTATTTTATTCTATGTTATGACTGCAATGTTAAACCATTTTGTTATACTGTAAATGTGCAATGACAATAAAATTGAATGGAATCTAATCTAAAAATTATCATTATCCCTCCATTCCCTGCTTATCCATTAGAAACAGGAATGATGCCGTAGGATTGGCGTACTGCGCATGTTGTTCCATGCTTTACAAAGGGGTCTAAGAGTAAGCCTAGCAATTCTAGACCTGTTAGTTTGACATCAGTGGTGGGCAAATTAATGGAAAGGATACTTGGAGATAATATATATAAGCATCTGGATAAACAGAGTCTGACTGGGAACAGTCAACATGGATTTGTGCCTGGAAGGTCATGTTTGACTAACCTTCTTGAATTTTTTGAAGCGGTTACTAGAGAAATTGATGAGGGTGAAGTGGTGGATGTTGCCTATATGGACTTCAGTAAGGCCTTTGACAAGGTTCCACATGGAAGGTTGGTTAAGTTGGTTCATTGTTGGGTATTAATAGTGGAGTAGCAAAATGGATTCAACAGTGGATGGCTGTTTGTCAGGTTGAAGGCCGGTGACTAGCGGGGAGCCTCTGGGATCTGTGTTGGGTCCACTGTTGTTTGTCATATACATCAATGATCTGGATGATGGTGTGGTAAATTGGATTAGTAAGTATACAGATGATACTAAGATAGGTGATGTTGTGGATAATGAAGTAGATTTTCAAAGTCTACAGAGATATTTAAGTCATTTGGAAGAGTGGGCTGAAAGATGGCAGATGGAATTTAATGCTGATAAGTGTGAGGTGCTACATCTTGGAAGGACAAATCAAAATAGGACGTACATGGTAAATGGTAGCGAATTGAGGAATGCAGTTGAACTGAGGGATCTAGGAATAACTGCATAGTTTCCTGAAGGTGGAATCTCATGTAGATAGGGTGGTGAAGAAAGCTTTTGGTGTGCTGACTTTTATAAATCAGAGCATTGAGTATAGAAGTTGGGATGTAATGTTAAAATTGTACAAGGCATTGGTGAGGCCAATTCTGGAGTATGGTGTACAATTCTGGAGTATTTTGGTCGCCAAATTATAGGAAAGATGTCAACAAAATAGAGAGAGTACAGAGGTGATTTACGAGAATGTGGCCTGGGTTTCAGCACCTAAGTTACAGTGAAAGGTTGAACAAGTTAGGTCTTTATTCTTTGGAGCGCAGAAGGTTAAGGCGGGACTTGATAGAGGTCATTAAAATGATGAGAGGGATAGACAGAGTTGACATGGATAAGCTTTTTCCATTGAGAGTTGGGAAGATTCAAACAAGAGGACATGGTTTGAGAATTAAGGGACAGAGATTTAGGGGTAACATGAGGAGGAACTTCTTTACTCAGAGAGTGGTAGCTGTGCGGAATGAGCTTCCAGTGGAGGTGGTAGAGGCAGGTTCGATTTTATCATTTAAAAATATATTGGATAGGTATATGGAGAGGAAACAAAAGGAGGGTTATGGTCTGAGTGCAGGTAGATGGGACTAGGGGAGAATAAGTGTTCGGCACGGACTAGAAGGGCCGTGATGGCCTGTTTCCGTGCTGTAATTGTTATATGGTTATCCAAAAACCTGTTAAATGCCATTGTTGTATCTGCCTCCACCACCCCCTGCAACACACTCAAGGTGCACTCTAGCCTCTTATAACTTGCTCCACACATCTTTAAACTTTGCCCCACTCTTGTTAAAGCTATGCCCTCTAGTATTCTAGCTCAGTCCTGGGAAAAAGGTGCTGGCACGGTGGCACAGCAGTAGAGTTCCCGGCTTACACTGCTTGCAGTGCCAGAGACCCGGGTTCCATCCTGACTACAGGTGCTGTCAGTACAGATTTGTACGTTTTCCCCTCGAAGGTAGGTTTTTTTCCCCGAGATCTTCAGTTTCCTCCCACAATTCAAAGACATGGAGGTTTGTAGGTTAATTTGGTATAAATGTAAATTGTCCCTAGTGTTTGCGGGGTAGTTTAATGCGCGGGTATCGCTGGTTGACGTGGACTTGGTGGGCTGAAGGGCCTGATTCTCTAAACTAAACTGAAAAAGGTTCTGACTGTCTGGTTAAGATATGAGCACATGGGCTCACTGGTCTGAGGGCTATAGAAAGAATCTTGCACTTTGCTGACTTTCACAAGCAATGTTAAACTGAGACCAAATAGTTTGTTTTAGAGAGATGGCGTGAAAACAGGCCCTTTCCCCCACCGAATCCACACCAACAAACGATCACCCGTACACTAGTCCTATATCCTTCACACGAGGGGCAATTTACAGACGTCAATTAACCTACAAACCAGCACATCTCGAGAATATGGGAGGAAACCAGAGCACCCGAAGGAAAACCACGCGGGTCACAGGGAGAACGTACAAACTACAAGCACGGGTAGTCAGGATCAAACCCGGGTCTCTGGCACTGTAAGGCAGCAACTCTTAGTCTATCGCTGCGCTACCATGCCCATCAATTCACTTGATACTAAGGAAGTTGTATGATAGCCCTCTGCAAACTTTAAAACCCAATGAGATGTTCCTTCTCCATTTGGCACATCATGTCCTCTCCGTCATTTAATCATATCTGGATTGGTATGGCTTAGAACATCAGAACAACCCTCTGCCACTGCCACTGATTACTTAGGGACTACAAAGGGAAAATGCATTCCAGTAATCCCTCTGTGTGCTTTATATCTGTCTGTTAAGGTGTTCAGATTTGTCAAATATTCCAACAGTGGAGTCTTTAGGTTTATAGAGTTAAGTGTGAAACTGATAAAGCAGAAGTATTTTTGTGCCAGGAACAAACTACACACGCTTTGACTATGGACAATTCTCATTTGGTAAATGTCCAAACTATTTTGCTTCTTTTTAAGTATTTTTCCCCAACAACAGATCGAATTAGATTAAGCCAACCCCTTGTCCCCTGTGTTGATCAAATGAAGGGGTGTAATTGCCTTAGACTTTCCCCCACCTGCCCTTCACTTCTGGAGTAATAGAATCAAGCTCATAACTTTTGGAAACATCTTCCTTTAGTTTAGTTTCTACAAGTGGGGTGTAATTCAATGCAGATTTAACTTTCTCCTGTCCATCACTCGGGTTTCAACAAAGTATTTCATTTCTTGAACTGTCAACAGTTTCATGTTGACAGCAAAGTTGGAGCTTGTGTGCATTGGCAATATAGCTCTTTCATACAAGCAAGACACCAGCCTGACCATGAAGGAACAGAGTGCTGGAGTAACTCAGCGGGACCCTTCTTCAAGACCAGACATCAACGAATGCTGGACTCACCATGATGTAGAAACATAGAAAATAGGTGCAGGAGTAGGCCATTCAGCCCTTCGAGCCAGCACCGCCTTCCAATATGATCTTGGCTGATCATCCAAAATCAATACCCCATTCCTGCTATCTCCCTATATCCCTTGATTCTGTTAGCCCTAAGAGCCACATCCAACTCTCTCTTGAAAACATCCAGTGAATTGGCCTCCACTGCCTTCTGTGGCAGAGAATTCCACAGATTTTCTGCGTGAAAAAGATTTCCCTCTTCTGAGTCCTAAATGGCCTAACCCGATATTCCTAAACTGTGACCCCTGGTTCTGGACTCTCCCAACATGGGGAACATTGTTCCTGCATCTAGCCTTCACTCATAGAACATAGAAACATAGAAAAATAGGTGCAGGAGTAGGCCATTCGGCCCTTCGAGCCTGCACCGCCATTCAATGTGATCATGGCTGATCATCCAACTCAGTATCACGTACCTGCCTTCTTTCCATACCCCCTGATCCCTTTAGCCACAAGTGCCACATCTGACGCCCTCTTAAATATAGCCAATGAACTGGCCTCAACTACCTTCTGTGGCAGAGAATTCCAGAGACTCACCACTCTCTGTGTAAAGAATGTTTTCCTCATCTCGGTCCTAAAGGAATTCCCCCTTATCCTTAGACTGTGACCCCTTGTTCTGGACTCCCCCAACATCGGGAACAATCTTCCAGCATCTAGCTTGTCCAACCCCTTAAGAATTTTGTAAGTTTCTATAAGATCCCCCCTCAATCTTCTAAATTCCAGCGAGTACAAGCCGAGTCTATCCAATCTTTCCTCATATGAAAGTCCTGACATCCCAGGAATCAGTCTGGTGAATCTTCTCTGTACCCCCTCTATGGCAAGGATGTCTTTCCTCAGATTTGGAGACCAACTCCTTTAAGAATTTTATATGTTTCTATAAGATCCCCTCTTATCCTTCTCAATTCCAGCAAATACAAGCCCAGTCGACCCATTCTTTCATCATATGTCAGTCCCGCCATCCCGGGAATTACCCTGGTTAACCTACGCTGCACTCCCTCAATAGTAAGAATGTCCTTCCTCAAATTAGTAAAGGTACAGAAGTGTGAATATGCACACCTCCAGATTCAGGGACAGTTTCTTTCCATCTGTTATCAGGCAACTGAATCATCCTACCACAACTAGATAGCAGTGCTGAACTACTATCTACCTCATTGGTGATCCTCGGACTATCCTTGATCGGACTTTGCTGGCTTTATCTTGCACTAAACGTTATTCCCTTACAAAGTATCTATACACTGTAAATGGTTTGATTGTAATCATGTCTTGTCTTTCTGCTGACTTTTTAACACGTGACAAAAAGCTTTTCTCTGTGCACGTGACAATAAACTCAACTGAACTGAGTTCCTTGTATCTAACATTTGAGTCCAGTTGGTTATAACCACTGTGACCTGTGGTCATATGGTGAAGTCGTTTATTCCCTTCTGGGTTCTGCCTTCCATTCGTAAGATCACAAGTTTGTAAACCATCATAATCAGAGGTGACCTCATAATGTGCCTGGCCGGTGACCTCATAGTGAACTGTATCCGTAACCATGAGAGTCGGGCTCCATTTCATCTGTCAACTTGGCAAACTGGCTCCATTTAATCTGACAGCTTGCAGTGGGTGCACCATACATTGAAAGACCTGGTAGCTACTCGTGGTCGAAACTCTACCTTCACGGTGTAGATCCAAAACCCAAGCAAGGAATTCCGAGAATGCCGATGAAAAAAGAGAGCGTCAAGAAGACTTTCAAGAGCAGATCAAAGGTAGATCTGAATCTACCTTAGTTAGACCAATAGACCAAGATAAAAGGTTGAGTGACTCAGCGGGTCTTATTCTTAAACTGTGACCCCTGGTTCTGGACTCCCCGACATCAGGAACATAGGGACGTAGGGCTCTTCTGCCAACTCTGAGCTTTTCTTTATGGGAGAGAATCCTATTCATCCAATGACAATCTTGTCTCCAGTCGCAAAGATTCCCCCCCACCTCTTCTCTCTCCCCCCTGCCCCCCTGCCCAGCCTTCTACACTTTCTGGCCCTTTTCATATCCACTGGTGGTGCAACAACTGTCTTGGCTTCTCTACTCCACTGGCCCACTCAAACCAGAAGGGTCCCAATGTGAAACAACGAATGTCAGGGAGCGTCACTGGAGAACATGGATAGGTGACGTTTCACAGAGTGCTGGACTCACTCAGCGGGTCAGGCAGCATCTCTGGAGAACATGGATAGGTGACATTTCACAGGACAGTGAAGCTAGTTGGAGAACTAGGGTGGGGGAGGGATGGAGAGAGAGGGAAGGGTTTATTTGAAGTTGGAGAAATCAATATTCATAAGGCTGAGTTGTAATCTGCATGTCCCGCTGAGTTTCTCCAGCATTTTGTGTCTATCTTCAGTGTAAACCACCATCTGCTGTTCCTGCACATTAGGTCATTTTCCTAGTATACCCTCAGAAAATTCCATAAGATTACTCAAGCATGATTTCCTCTTCAAAAATCCATGCTGACTCGGACCGATCCTGTTACTGCTATCCAAATGCCGCTATTACATCTTTTATAATTGATTCCAGCGTCTTCCCCACCACCAAGGTCAGGCTAACTGGTCTATAATTCCCTGTTTTCTCTTTCCCGCCTTTCTTAAAAAGTTGGATAACCTTAGCAACCCTCCAATCCACAGGAACTGATCCTGAATCTGTAGAACATTGGGAAATGATCACCAATGCGTCCATGATTTCTAGACCCACTTCCTTCAGTGCCCAGGGATGCAGACCATCAGGCCTTGGGGATTTATCAGCCTTCAGTCCCATCAGTCCACCCAACATCATTTCCTGCCTAATGTGGATTTCCTTCCGTTACCCCAGATCCTCTGGCCACGTACATCAGGAATTTTGTTTATCCTCTTCCTGGACAACAAGTTTTGGTCCCCTAATTTGAGGAAGGAAATGTTTGCTATTCAGGGAGTGCAGCGTAAGTTAACAAGGTTAATTCCCAGGATGGCGGGACTGTCATATGCTGAGAGAATGGAGTGGCTTGCCTTGTATACTCTGTATTTTAGAAGGATGAGAGGGTATCTTATCGAAACATAAAGGACCAGAGGAGCAACCCATACCCGTACACTGACACCCTCCTCCGCCTAGCGGAGTTGGTCCTTACCCTCAATAACTTCTCTTTTGACTCCTCCCATTTCCTCCAAACACAAGGCGTAGCTATGGGCACACGCATGGGCCCTAGCTACGCTTGCCTCTTTGTCGGGCACGGCAAACAATCTTTGTTCTCGGCGTACCAGGGCCCCACCCCCGACCTTTACCTCCGTTACATTGACGACTGCTTTGGTGTCACCTCTTGCACCCACACACAACTGACTGACTTCATCCATTTCACCACCAACTTCCATCCGACACTCAAATACGCTTGGACCATTTCCGATATTTCCCTACCATTCCTTGACCTCACCATCTCTATTGCAGGTGATACACTCCTGACCGACATCCACTACAAACCAACTGACTCCCACAGCTACCTGGACTACTCTTCCTCCCACCCTGCTTCCTGTAAGGACTCCATTCCCTATTCCCAATTTCTCCGTCTACTGGCAGCATCTGCTCCCAGGATGAGGTGTTCCACACCAGGTCATCACAAATGTCCTCGTTCTTCAGAGAACGGGGATTCCCCTCCCCCACTATAGATGAGGCTCGCACCAGGGTCTCCTCCATACCCCGCAACACTGCCCTCTCTCCCCATTCCCCCACTCACAACAAGGGCAGAGTCCCCCTGGTCCTCACCTTTCACCCCACCAGCCAGCGCATACAACAGATAGTCCTCCGCCAGTTTCGCCACCTCCAACGTGACCCCTCCACTCGCCACATCTTCCCATCTCCCGCCCTGTCTGCCTTCCGCAATACTGCTCCCTCCGCAACTCCCTTGTCAATTCTTCCCTTCCCTCCCGCTCCACCCCTTCCCCGGGCACTTTCCCTTGCAACCGCAAGAGATGCGACACTTGTCCCTTCACCTCCCCCATCCACTCCTTTCAGGGACCCAAGCAGTCCTTCCAAGTCCGACAGAGGTTCACCTGCACCTCGTCCAACCTCATCTACTGCATCCGTTGCTCCAGATGCCAGCTGATCTACATCGGTGAGACCAAGCGGAGGCTGGGCGATCGTTTCGCCGAACACCTCCGCTGGGTCCGCAATAACCAACCCGACCTCCCGGTGGCTCAGCACTTCAACTCCCCCTCCCATTCTGTATCTGACCTCTCGGTCCTGGGCCTCCTCCACGGCCAGAGTGAGCAACACCGCAAGTTGGAGGAACAGCACCTCATATTCCGCTTGGGGAGTCTGCATCCTCTTGGCTTAAACATTGCATTTTCTCAATTCTGTTAACCCAGGCTGCCTCCTCCCCTTCCCACCTCCCCCTCAGCCCTCGGGCCCTGGCATTCCCTCTCTCTATCTCTTCCCCCACCCCAGTCGCACTAGCTTCTCATTTTCACACCACAAACAGCTTACAATGGCCTGTTTCTTTTATCATCGATACTTTTTTGCATATCTTTCATTCATTGTTCTTTATCTCTCCGCATCACCGTCTATATATCTCTCGTTTCCCTGATCCCTGACCAGTCTGAAGAAGGGTCTCGACCCGAAACGTCGCCTATCTCCTTCGCTCCTTAGATGCTGCTGCACCCGCTGAGTTTCTCCAGCTTTTTGTGTAACCCAAGGACTATTCAGGGTTTGGACACGCTGGAGGCAGGAAACATGTTCCTGTGTTGGGGGAGCCCAGAACCAGGGACCGCTGTTTAAGAATAAGGGATAAGTCATTTAGAACAGAGATGAGCAAATACTTCTTCACACAGCGCGATGAATTCTGTTGAATTCTCTGCCTCAGAGCACGATGGAGGCCGGTTCTCTGGCTACTTTCAAGAGAGAGCTAGATAGGGCTCTTAAAGATAGCAGAGCCAGGGGATATGGGGAGAAGGCAGGAATGGGGTTCTGATTGGAGATGATCAGCCACGGTCACATTGAATGGTGGTGCTGGCCTTCTCCTGCACCTATTGTCTTTTGTCTATTGGCTCATCCCCAGATTGCGAATGGGTTCTCTTCCCGGGAGCTCTTTGTAACCCGAACGGTTTGCAAATGGGAAATTCAATTAAGGACCAATTTCCCACTTGGTAGAAGATGCATCCAGTCCCATAGCAACTGCCAAATCCATCCGCTGGACTCCCAAATGCTCTATTGGATGGATGCGCCGTGCAGTGGGGAGGATCTGCATCTAAATGTAGAGCAGGCAAAATATACAGAAAGGAACTGCAGATGTTGATTTACACCAAAGACACAAAATGCTGGAGTAACTTTGCGGGACTGGCGGCATCTCTGATTAGAAGGAATGGGTGACTTTTCGGGCCTATCTTCAGTGTGAACCAGCATCTGCAGTTCTTATATCACCCTTTCTATCTCTCGTTTGCCTCACCCCTGACTTTCAGTCTGAAGAATGGCCTTGACCCGTAACGTCACTACTCCAGCATTTTGTGACTATCTTAAATGTAGAGCAAGATGAGGGCAAAAGGCTGGAAGAGAGACCAGAATAAGATGCAATGTCAAATTCCCATCTACAGTCGATCAGTTCTTCTCATTATGGTGATGTTTAACTTGTGCACAGTCTGTATTGAAGAACTTTATGTTTAGATTTATTATTGCCACGTGTACTGAGACACAGTGAAAGCGTTGTTTTCAAAAGTTTCAAAAGCCTCATTGTCACCTGTACCAATTAAGGTAGAGTGATATGCAAATTACTAATCAGCCGTACTAAAAAAGCAACATGATACACAACTACATACACGTAAACATAAACATCCACCACAGCGGATTCCCCACATTCCTCTCTATGATGGAAGGCAATAAAGTTTAACCTTCTTCCCTCATTTCTCTCCTACAATCGGAGCAGTTGAACGATGTGTCGGGCCAATCAGAGCTCCCGCAGGTGGCGGTCGAAGCGTCCGTGTCGGGGCAATCAAGTCTCCCGCGTCGGCGCGATGGAAGCTCCCGTGTCGGGCCGATCGAAGGTCCTGCGGCTTGTAGTTGTGGATGTCTGTCTGTGACCAGAGACCGCGGGCTCCGCGATGCTAAGCCCCGTAGGCTGCGGTGGTGGAGCACTCAAAATCGGTCTGCGTCAAGAGGCAGCCATGGTGGGCCGCAGTGTGGACAGCAACATGATGCAGAAAAATGCCACATCTCCGTCGAGGTAAGAGATTAGGGAAAACATCCCCAACCCCCATAAAACAAACTAATGAACACTAAAAACATACATTTAACACATACCAAAAAAAACAAAGGAAGAGACAGACAGACTGTTGGCGAGGCAGCCATTGCTGGCGCCACCCAGTGGTGGGATTTTGCATGCCATACAAACAGATCAGATAATCCGATACATAAATACAATCAAGTCAAACTGAAGTAAAATAGATAGAGCAAAGGGGAAGATACAGAGTGCAGAATATATTGAATCCATTTCATTCGGCAAGTATGTATACATACAAGGAATTTGCATTGGTACTTTGCTCGCCAGTAACAACACAATATACAATAGACAATTAAAAATAAAACATTATAATTGAAACGTGAAGAATGAAATAAAATACCAGAGCACAAGGAGGCTTCAGACTTTTGGCTGTTGAGTAGAGCTACTGCTCGTGGAAAAATGCTGCTTGATGTCTGGCTGTGGCAGCTTTGTTCTCAGCATTGTAGCGCACCAGTTCCATAGACAAAGTCCAATGTTCGCAGTGGGGTAGAGGTGAAACGGACAGTAACCTTGCTTATGGAAGGACTGTTCAGAAGCCTGATAACAGATCTGCATCCCTGGATACTGAAGGAAGTGGCTGTAGAAATCATGGACGCATTGGTGATCATTTTCCAATGTTCTGTAGATTCAGGATCAGTTCCTGTGGATTGGAGGGTAGCTAATGTTATCCCACTTTTTAAGAAAGGCGGGAAAGAGAAAACAGGGAATTATAGACCAGTTAGCCTGACCTTGGTGGTGGGGAAGGAACTGGAGTCAATTATAAAAGATGTAATAGCGGCCTTTGGATAGCAGTAACAGGATCGGTCCGAGTCAGCATGGATTTTTGAAGAGGAAATAATGCTTGACTAATCTTATGAAATTTTCTGAGGATACATGAGGAAAATGAACAAGGGAGAGCCAGTGGATGTAGTGTACCTGGACTTTCAGAAAGTTGATTTGCTAAGGTCCCACATAGGAGATTAGTGGACAAAATTAGGGCACATGGTATTGGGGGTAGAGTGCTGACATGGATAGAACATTGGTTGGCAGACAAGAAGCAAAGAGTCGGGATTAAGGGGTTCCTTTCAGAATGGCATGCAGTGACTAGTGGGGTACCGCAAGGCTCGGTGGTGGGACCCGCAGCTATTTACAATATACTTCAATGATTCAGATGAAGGGATTCAAAGTAACATTAGCAAATTTGCAGATGACACAAAGCTGGGCGGCAATGTGAACTGTGAGGAGGTTGCTATAAAAATGCAGGGTGACTTGGACACGTTGGGTGAGTGGGCAGATGCATGACAGATACAGATTAATGTGGAAAAATGTGAGGTTATTCACTTTGGCAGCAAAAACAGGAAGGCAGATTATTATCTAAATGGTGTCAAGTTGGGAAAAGGGGAAGTACAACAGGATCAGAGGGTCCTTGTTCATCAGTCAATGAAAGTTCCATAGACAAAGCCCAATTTCCGCAATGGGGTAGAGGTGAATCGGACAGTAACCTTGCTTATGGAAGGACTGTTCCGAAGCCTGATAACAGAGGGGAAGAAGCTGTTCCTGAGTCTGGCAGTGAGCGCTTTCAAGCTTCTGTATCTTCTGCCAAATGTGAGCAGGTAGAAGGAGGAATGACTGATGTAGGACCTCTTTGAATATGTTGGCTATTTTTCGGAGGCAATGAGAAATGTAGATGTAGTCAATGGTGGAATGAGCTGTCTGTGTGACAGACTGGGCTACATCTACATTTCTCTGCAATTTCTCGCTGTTTTGGGCAGAGCTGTTTCCAAACCAAGCTGTGATGCAACCTTAATCTGAAGAAGGGTCTCGACCTGACACCTCACCTATACCTTTTCTGCAGAGGTGCTGCTTGACCTGCATTTCCTTCCTATGCAGTATGCTTCCTCTCAACTTTCTGTGGACTTTTGATCCTTTTGCTTTTGTTGGTAGTATTTAGGGGAGAGGGAAAATGGCTGATAGTGGTGTTCCTTCACTGCAGTCAGCCAGTAGGACTAAGATATTCCATGTCTTGTTTCTCTTCTTCCTCTCTCACATTTTACTGACAATGTAAGTCATACCAATGGCATCTGACCTAGCAAATGCCATCTTCTTTCCATAGCCTTGAAATTTAGGGTGGGATTGTTGCACAAGTTAGTTGTGAGTTATTATGATAATCAGATGATTCATAACTGGAAGGCCAGGAACTTTAAAATCTGCATTTAATTTAAAATTTAAATTTTAAATTCCTCCCACTCTCCAAAGACGTACAGGATTGGAGGACAATTGACTTGAGTAAAAAATGTAAATAGTTCCTTGTGTGTTGGAACGCGCTTGTGCGCGGGATCACTGGTCGACACGGACTCGATGGGCAGAAGAGCCTGTTTCCGTGCTGTATCCCAAAACTAAAACTAAACTAAAGTTGTACAGCACGGAAACAAACCTTTCAGCCCAATGACCCTTGTCTTGGTGCTTTGCTGCATATGACCTTGGCCCTCTAAACCCTTCCTTATCTGTACATCCGTCAAACTGTCTTATAAAAGTCATCATTGCATCTTAGTATCGTCTTCTGCAGCTTCCTCTGGAAGACTTATGTTGATTGTTCAAAATAGACATCCTTGAATGAACACTGGAAGAACATGATGAATTTTGGAAGCAAATGTGTCTCATGTCAAGTCTTAACACATCCGTGTCAGAATGCTGACTCTTCAGCTGTTGATTTCAAGTTATTCATTATAAACTAGTGTAGGATTTGACTAATTCTCCAAGGATCAATATTGACTTGGTCAGATTTAAATTATTAACACTACCGACATGACATATATGAATTGTTGGCAATGTTTAGTTAGGATGTGCAGAAGTGTGCACGCTAATTGTCCAGTTAGTACAAGTTAACCGAGTTGCATCTTGTTAGTTAAGTGAAATTACGGTCACTTAGCCACCCTGTATAACAGTGGGGTAAATAGGATTAATAGGACTCAAGAGTCCTGACCCAACGTCACTCGCTGGAGTTCAGAAGGATGAGGGGGCAGCTCATTGAAACTCACCGAATAGTGAAAGGCCTGGATTGAGTGCATGTGGAGAGGATGTTTCCACCAGTGGGAGAGTCTAGGATCAGAAGCCATAGCCTCACAATAAAGAAACGTACCGTTAGAAACATGAAGAGGAATTTCAAGATTCAAGAGAGTTTATTGTCATGTGTCCCAGATAGAACGATGAAATTCTTGCATTGCTTCAGCAGAACAAAATATAGTAGGCATGAATAATACAGAACAGATCAGTGTGTCCATATACCATTATATAAATATATACACACATGAATAAGTAAACAGATAAAGTGCAAATAAACAGATAATGGGCTATGAATGTCCAGAGTTGTGTATGAGCTGAGTTTAATAGCCCGACGGCTGGGGGGAAGTAGCTATTCCTGAACCTGGACATTGCAGTCTTCAGGCTCCTGTATCTTCTACCTGAAGGTAGCGGGGAGATGAGTGTGTGGCCAGGATGGTGTGGGTCCTTGATGATGCTGCCAGCCTTTTGAGGCAGTGACTACGATAGATCCCCTCGATGGTAGGGAGGTCAGAGCCGATGATGGACTGGGCAGTGTTTACTACTTTTGTAGTCTTTTCCGTTCCTGGGCACTCAAGTTGCCGAACCAAGCCACAAAGTACAGCTGGTCAGCATGCTCTCTACTGTGCTCCCGTAGAAGTTAGAGAGAGTCCTTTAGTTTGTGGCGAATCTGGGGAATTAATTGATATTTGGATATTTTTAAGGTGGTGATTGATAGGTTCTTGTTTGATACGGATGTTAGGTGTTATGGGAAGAAGGCAGGAGAATGGGGTTGAGAAGGAAAGATAGATCAGCCATGATTGAATGGTGGAGTAGACCTGATGGGCCGATGGCCAAATTCTGATCCTATAACACATGAGAGGTCGCCTATCCATGTTCTCCGGAGATGCTGCCTGACCCCCTAAATTACTCCAGTACTTTATGTCTTGTTCTTTAAACCAGTATCTGCCGTTCCTTATAACCTCCAGTATTTTGTTCAGCTCTTTCTATCGTTGATGCTTGACCCGACTAAAATGTGTACTGGTGAAGTCCAGACTTCAGGCTACTCTCTAATTGATCCAATTGTTTCCTTTAATCCTTTTTTGGGGAATTTTGACACCTCAATCGTTTTCTGAGGAAAACATTCTTTACACAGAGAGTGGTGAGTCTCTGGAATTCTCTGCCACAGAAGGTAGTTGAGGCCAGTTCATTGGCTATATTTAAGAGGGCGTTAGATGTGGCACTTGTGGCTAAAGGGATCAGGGGGTATGGAGAGAAGGCAGGTACGGGATACTGAGTTGGATGATCAGCCATGATCACATTGAATGGCGGTGCAGGCTCGAAGGGCCGAATGGCCTACTCCTGCACCTATTTTCTATGTTTCTATGTTTCTATGATTAACATCCTTTATTGCGGCAAACTTGAATGGGAAGAAATTCATCTTTGTTGTTGGAATATACAACTGGAGGTGACCAGGATTAATATCAGGAAGCTTTTATTAAATGAAAACAATGTGCTGGTGTGGCCTTCTTGTGCACTTAGCATGCCCTCTGGTGATTACAGAGTAGTAGCTGTCAAATACGGGACAAGGGCGGACCCGTATAGGACAAACCAATTTAGCCCAACATACAGGATATCCTGGTAAATACGGGACAGTTGGCAATCCTAAGCACCACCCTACACACACTAGGGACAGTTTGTTTCCCACTTTACACCAAGCCAACTAACCAACAAACCTGCACGTCTTTGGAGTGTGGGAGGAAACTGGAACACCCGGAGAAAACCCACGTGGGTCATCGGGAGAACGTACAAACTCCATACAGACAGCACCCGTGGTCAGGATCAAACCCGAGTCTCTGGCGCTGCGAGGCAGCAACTTTACCACTGCGCCAGTACCCTCTGTACTGGGACATAGCCCTAGTATGTAGGATGGTGCTAGTGTACGGGGGGGGGGGGGGGGGGGGAATGTACGCGCTGGTGCGGGCTCGGTGGGCTGAAGGGCCTGTTCCACAATGTATCCCGAAACTAAACTAAACGGAGGTCCGTCCACGTTTTATCCACCAGTGATATCTGTCCTTGATCGGCGTGGGCAATGCTGTATGACTGTGACCCATTTGCTTATGGTGAGAAAAAGCTAAAGCATGAAGGCCTTGTGAAATAAATCTCACGTTTATGTTCCTGCTCTGGTTTGCTGATGCTGGGAGAACTAGAGGGGAAAATGTGGTGGGTACGAGACATGGGTGAAATATTCCAGGTACATGGTTGGTGGGTCACCGTCATCTATCCCATTCCCACAGCACCTGGACTGAAACCCAACCAGGCTTATCGCCCAATTAATTGTTGGGCAAATAAAACAAGCCTGAATTAGCAAGGAGACTGAAAGGATGATGTTTGAACCATGTTTCATTTGGCGATGCAGCATGGAGACAGGCCCTGCAGCCTAAAGAGTCCATGTTGACCATCGATCACCTATTCTCACTAGTTCTATGTTATCCCACTTTCTCATCCACTCCCGACACACTGGGGCCAATTAACCTACAAACCCGCACGTCTCCGTGATGTGGGTGGAGCACTTGGGCACAGGGAGAACATGCAAACTCCACGCAGAGAGCAGCTGAGGTCAGAATCGAACCCGGGGTCTCTGGCCCTGTAAGGCAGCGGCTTTAGCGGCTGCGCCACTGTGCTGCCCCAAGTTGCCAGTGTCTCCACACCTATGTGAGTTGTCCCATTTGTGTCTGCTCCTGTATTGTGCATATCTGCTCATCTGTGTCTGTTTTTAATAACCCGTAGGTAGGTGGAAAAGATGACGTTTCAGGTCGAGACTCTTCTTCAGACAATGCAAACATCATTTTCAGCCTGGGAGAGGAAGGGGACATGCAGAGAGATTTCCTCTCTTTCCCGTCAGCTATAGTGGCACAACAGCTGACGTGCATGGATGCTGTAAGTAAACCAGGATTTCAAGAGTCAAGACTGTTCTAATTGTCAAGTGTGCTGAAACGGAACAATTATATTCCTTCTTGCAGCAGAACAACAGCTCTGTAAACACAATACTCAACAGATCGCAGAAGCAAACAAACAAAAAGAAGTTTGATAAAGTGTACAAAATCACAAGAGATATAGATCGGGTAGACACACAGAGCCTCTTGCCCACAGCATGGGAATGTGGAACCAGCGGACATAGGTTTAAAGTGAAGGGATAAAGAGGAATCTGGGGGGTAACTTTTTCATACAAAGGTGGGTACATGGAACGAGCTGCTAGAGGACGTAGTTGAGTCTGGTACTATTGGAACATTTAAGAAACAATAGACAGGTCTTGCGATGGTGTGCACAGCCTAAAGTTGTAGATCAAGTGGCATGAAAAAACACTACATCTATTTGTTTGTGCACGTCGGGTTGTTTGCATTAGTTGAAACAGGGTGGACCACATGAAGGTTGCAATCGCCCATCCCATTAGACAGGTACATGGATAGGACCGATTAAGAGGGATATGGGCTAAATGCAGGCAGGTGGGACTAACGTAGATGGGTGGTGTGCTTCAGTTGGGTCGAAGGGCCTGTTTCCATGCTGTATGACTCTAAATAAAAGAAAATCATATTTGGAATCAAGAACCAGAGGACTCAGATTTCAGGTCGGAAGGGAAAGTTTTAATAGGAATCTGAGGGCAATTTTTTTTACACACAGAGGGTGGTGGGTCAATGAAATAAACTACCAGAGGAGGTAGTTGAGGTAGGTACAATAACATTTAAAACAACATTTGAACAAGTACATGGATAGGAAAGGTTTAATGGAATATGGGCCAAATTTGGGCAGATGAGGCTCACATAGATGGGGCATCTTGGTCAGCATGGGCAAGTTGGGCCAAAGGGTCTGTTTCCGTGCTGAATGACTCCAGTACAAAACAAAAGCCTTGAGTCCCAGTGCACCAACTGTTTGAGGTTTGCTGTGAGTTGTGCTCAGAAGCTGGATGGTTGTAGTGAAGGAGCTGTTCCTGAAGCTGGAGGTCACGGTTTTCAGGCTCCTGTACCTTCTTCCCCACGGTAGGATTGAAATGGGAGCGTGGCCAGGGTGGTGTGTGGGTGTCTCTGATGACCATTTTGTTTGGATCCGTGAGATGAATTTGGGACCATTAGTTCAGTTTAGTTTATTGTCACGCAAGTGTTTATTGTTTATTGTCAGATGCAGTGAAAAGCTTTTGTTGCATGCTATCCAGTCAGCGGAAAGACCACACACCATTACAACCAAACCATTTTCAGTAGTTTAAGAAGATCATAGTTAAAGTAAGAAATGTTGCTGTAGGAGTGGAGATTTAAGAGTGTGGAGCGAATGTAAGATGCGTTTGTAGATCTGCTTCTGCGGCTAGCACGCAAATAGTCGCCTGAGTTGGACGCCATCTTGGAAGAAGTGCCTGATTATTCCAAATGCCACGTGTTAGTAAGAGGGAATTAGGAGACCTGGGTGTCCTTGTACACTGGTCACTGAAAGTTGGTGTGCAGGTACAGCAGGCAGTGAAGAAAGCTAATGGAATGTTGATCTTCATAACAAGAGGATTTCAGCACAGGAGTAAAGAGGTTCTTCTGCAGTTGTATAGGGCTCTCGTGAGACCACATCTGGAGTATTGTGTACAGTTTTGGTCTCCTAATTTGAGGAAGGACACCCTTGTGATTGAGGCAGTGCAGCGTAGGTGCACGAGATTGATCCCTGGGATGGCGGGACTGTCATATGAAGAAAGATTGAAAAGACTAGGCTTGTATTCACTGGAGTTTAGAAGGATGAGGGGGAATCTTATAGAAACATATAAAATTATAAAAGGACTGCACAAGCTAGATGCAGGAAAAATGTTCCCAATGTTGGGCGAGTCCAGAACCAGGGGCCACACTCTTAGAATAAAGGGGAGGTCATTTAAGACTGAGGTGAGGAAAAACTTTTTCACTCAGAGTTGTGAATTTATGGAATTCCCTGCCACAGAGGGCAGTGGAGGCCAAATCACTGGATGGATTTAAGAGAGAGTTAGATAGAGCTCTAGGGGCTAGTGGAATCAAGGGATATGGGGAGAAGGCAGGCACGGGTTATTGGTAGGGGACGATCAGCCATGATCGCAATGAATGGCGGTGCTGGCTCGAGGGGCCGAATGGCCTCCTCCTGCACCTATTTTCTATGTTTCTATGTTAGGATGGAACCTGGGTCTGTGGCGCTGTGAGGCAGCATCTCTACCATTGTACCGCCCCTTACTTACTTAGTTGTGTTGAATTCCAGGAGCTGTTCAAGAAGGTTGTCCCAGATCACTGCCTGGGCGGCGTCTGGTCAAAACGGGTCAAGAAAGGGAATGAGCAGCTCGCACCCACCGTCCGGGCCACCATCACTCAGTTCAACACCGTCACCAGGTGTGTCGTCAGCACCATACTGAGGGACCTGCAGCTGAAGCCCCAGCAACGAGGCAAAATCATGGAGAAGTGGATCGACGTTGCCCAGGTAACCACATGGCTTCTCCGTTCTGCCTCTGTCAGCGGTAGAGTCGCTGCCTCACAGCGCCAGAGACCCGGGTTCCATCATGACCACAGGTGCTGTCTGTTTGTATATTCTCCACGTGACCTGCGTAGGTTTTCTCTCGGTGCTCCGGTTTCCTCCCACACTCCAAAGACGTGCAGGTTTGTAGGCGAATTGGCTTCGGTAAAATTGCAAATTGTTCCTAATGTGTTGGATAGTGTTAGTGTGCGGGGTAATCGATGGTCAGCATGGAGCCAGTGGGCCGAAGGGCCTGTTCCCATGCTGGATCTCTGAATGAAACCTCTGCATCCTGGCTTGTAAGCTTGACATATGCTACAAATTATTTCCATTAGACGCAAATAAACAACACTGCTTCACTCCGGGTGCGTTTTGAACATTGCTGTGTTCTGGTAAAGATGCTGTGGTTGCTTTGATTAGGAAGGACCTGCAGATGATGGTTTAAACCAAAGATAGGCACAAAAAGCTGGCGTAACTCTGCGGGTCAGGCAGCATCTCTGGAGAAAAGGAATGGGTAACTTTTCGGGTTGAGAAACTATCTTCAGACCCACTTTGCTTTGTTCCCTTGCTTCACTTAATTGTACAAGCTATCTGGCATCCACATATCTGGATTTCATTAACCTGCTTCCACGATTATCGAGCAGTTTTTAAAATGGTCCATCGGCCCACCTTGTCCATGCCGATCGTCTAGTTCACAATAGTTCTACGTTATCCTGCTTTCTCATCCATTCTCTACACACGGGACAATATACAGAGGCCAATATACAGAACCTACAAACTAGTTTAGTTTACTTTAGAGATACAGGCCCTTCGGCCCACCAAATCCGTTCCGACCAGCGATCCCTGCACATTAACACTATCCTACATCAGTGACAATGTTTACATTTATACCAAGCCAATAAGCTACAAACCTGAATGTCCTGGGAGTGTGGGAGGAAACAGAAGCTCTCGGAGAAAACCTCACGCAGGTCACGGGGAGAACATACAATCTCCACACGGACAAGCACCCATAGTCAGGATCGAATCGGGGTCTCTGACGCCGTAAGCACTGTAAGCTCTACCACTGTTCCACCCCTGACCTGCTCTGGCTATAAGCTAGATCTTAACCTTTGCCTCATGTAACCAAGCCAATCTTTCGTCATTCCTTTCCCTGAAGTAAAGTAGCAAGACTTCTGAAGGGAAATAGACTGCGGTTACATACTTAACAATCCATGCTTCAGTATGGGTTTGTATGTGAATATTAACAAAGCAAAAACAATATTGCCATTTTTACAATGCATAAAAGCAATCTATCTTCAGATTGTCAAGTCTGATACAAGTCCGAAGTAGGGTCTCGACCCAAAACGTCACCTATTCCTTTACTCCAGCACTTTGAGTCCATCTTCACATTTTTAAATGACATGTTTAAAGTGTGTAGACAGGCTCTTTAACCCATGAGTCTGCGCAGCACTAATACTGTTCTACACACTCTAGGGACAATTTGCAATTTTACCCAAACCTACAAACCTGCACGTCTTTGGAGTGTGGGAGGACACCGTAGATCTCAGAGAAAATCCACGCAGGTCATGGGGAGAACGTACAAACTCCGTACAAACAGCACCCGGAGTCGGGATTGAACCCGGGTCTCTGGTGCTGTAAGCGCTGTGAGGCAGCAACTCCACCGCTGCACCACCGCTCCCCTTGTAAAATTACATTGGCTATTAGATGCAAAACAGGTTCCCTCCCTCCCAGTAAATCGTATAAACATTTTGTTTTTATTTTCTGTGGACCCTCCTTTGTTTTGACCCTTCTTCAATCATTATCATATGCAGTGGGTCACGGACATGAGGTCTTAAGGGCCTGTCCCACTTACATGTCCTTGGCACCCAAATTACGCAACCTCGTGGCCGCGTTGAGGTGCACGGGCATCGTATGGCCGCGCGGGGCCAGTCCCACTGAGAAGCGCGGAGGGGTATGGAGTTGTGCGCGACATTGTCCGGGGCTCCTAAATTTTTGTAGCGAATGAAATCTTCGCGCATCAACGGCCTGTCGCGGAACTGACGGCCAAAGTGGGACGGGCCCAAGACCCTGGTGCGACGCAACATCTCACCTCCAACAGCAGCAGAAGCAGGCAAACGATCGCTGAACTTGGCCTGGGGTTCACGGCCGTTGCGGTCCGGATCCGCATCCACTTCTACTCCCAGAGCGGGACCAAGAAAATTGAAGATAGACACAAAATGCAGGAGTAACTCAGCGGGACCGGCAGCATCTCTGGAGAGAAGCAATGGGTGACGTTTTGAGTCAAGACCCTTCTTTCAGACTGAAGAAAAGTCTCGACACGAAACATCAACCATTCCTTCTCTCCAGAGATGTGGCCGGTCCCGCTGAGATACTCCTGCATTTTGTGTCCATCTTCAAATGACGTCACGCGCTCCAGACGGCTGTGCGGTCGAATGAAGTCGCGTGCGACCTTCGCGGAACTGTCGCAGCTCAACGCGACCACGGGGTCGCGTAATCTGCGTGCCAAGGACATGCAAGTGGGACAGGCCCTTTAATGCTGCCGTTGCTACTTCCTTTAATACAACAATGGGTAGAAAGAAAGGCTTCCTTTTCTGCCCCTCCACCACCCACCCCCTCCCCACCCACCCACAACTGAAAACACTCCAGACGTTATGTTTTCTAACACTTCTGAAGTCTCTTTCAATGTCCTTGACCCCAGCCACCGCTGACCACTGCTGTCGGAAGATGGTCGGCATTGAAGTGTAGAGCTGAGGTGAATAACAAGCCTCGGGTTACCCAGTCTAAATGTTTCCCACATAATCGTACCGCTGTAGTATTTTCACAGCTGACTCTCCTCCTCGGAGCCAAGTTCATAAACCCTGAGCCATCAGGAAGCCAGCAACCACTGATGGACAAGTCTCTTGTTTTCCATTCAGGAATGCAGGATGATGAGGAATTTCTCCTCGCTACAGGCTATTGTATCAGCTATGCAGTCAATCTCCATCTACAGGCTGAAGAAGACCTGGGACACTGTTTCAAAGTAAGTTCATTTCTCTTTGGCCTGTTTTGTTTTTTTTAAAGAACATAAGTTATGTGGTGGATGGATTGCAAATTCCTTCCAGCTCCCTTTGGACCAGTTTATTTTAGAGGTATAGCACGGAAACAGACCCATCGGCCCACTGAGTCCACACCGACCAGCGAACCCTGCACATTAACATTATCCTACATCCACTAGGGACAATTTTACATTGATACCAAGCCAATTACCCTACAAACCTGCACTTCTTTGGAGTGTGGGGAGAAACTGACGATCTTGGAGAAAACCCACCCAGGTCACGTGGAGAATGCACAAACTCCATACAGACATCACCCGTAGTCAGGATCGAACCCTGGTCTCTGGCACTGTGAGGCAGCAACTCTACCGCTGCACCACCGTGCCACCTGTGGACATGGACAGATCTCAAATATTTAGTAGTAGCCATCAAATCAATTCATAGATACAGAGTGCAGAATATAGTTCTCCGCATTGTAGCGCACCAGCTCCAGAGACAGAGTCCAATGTTCCCAATGGGGTAGAGGTGAATCGGACAGTCCCCTAACTTATGGAAGGACCATTCAGAAACCTGATAACAGAGGGGAAGAAGCTGTTCCTGAGTCTGGTGGTGCTCTCTTTCAAGCTGCTGTACCTTCTGCCTGACGGGAGCAGGGAGAAAGAGGATTTACTGGGGTCGGGAAATCTTTGATTATGTTGGCTTCATTATATAAGCATGGTTGCCAACAATGCAGAGAATTTCCAAACCTCTGCCGGCTAATGGAATGCGTTAATTATTTCTAAAGCATGTGCCTGGAATTGGAACTCCAAGCCACAGCCACCTTGATCCTCCCCTGATGTTCGGGCAGCAATGACATTTGGCGAGCTGCCATCATTAGTTTTACTTTCGAGATACAGCATGGAAATAGTTAAATGTATTTTTATTTTTTTTAATTGTCCCATATGCAAATAACCACTGCATAGTGGAATTGATTTTGCACATAATGCTGGCGGTGCCATGTTTGACACCATTTCTTCGTTCACAGTCGAGGCCTGGCCAAGCATAGCTGCGGTGTCCTCCGCCGCTGCTCCACCACTGTAGGCCGCGAGCGGTCCACGTACTCGGCCTCTTGAAACGGCGCCTGGTTCAGGCTGTTGCAGGGCCTCCAGTGGCCACACCCCCGTCGAGACTGCGCACTCCCTCTCGCAGCTGGTCTGTTCACCGGCCCTACGGCCCACTCCCTCCACTCTGGGTGGGCAATCCGAGCCATCTGTCGCGGGCGAGTCCCTGGTCTCCAGCAGGCGAGTTGGGCCTACTGGGTAGGCCCATGGTCTTCGAGTGTGTAGCTCCACGGGGGCCCATTCGCCCACCAACTCCGCACCAACCAATAATCACCCGTACACTAGTTCTATCCGACACATTGGGGACCATTTACAGAAGCCAATTAACCTCCAAACCTGTACGTTTTCGGAGTGTGGGAGGAACCCTTAGCACCTGGAGAAAACCCACACGGTCACGGGGAGAATGTACACACACCACACAGACAGCATCCGTAGCCTGGATTGAACCCAGGACCCTGGTGTTGTGAGGCAAAAACTCTAGCACTGCAAACCCACTGTGGAGTAACATTCAGCTTCTATAAAGACCACAATCTCTGTGATTAATCTGCCTGGTATAACCTCCTTGTATCATTCTTTTTATTAGGGACAGCATGTTGATGTTTGAAGAGCTTTCAAGCATCTTCTCCTATGAGAACAACCAAGAGAGGAGTCGGGAGTTCCTAATGAAGGTACGTCACGCCCAGCATGGTGGGACCTCAAATGGGAACCTGTAGATAAGTACATGGATAGGACAGGTTTGGAGGGATATGGACCAAATGCAGGCAGGTGGGACTAGTGTAGCTGGGACATGTTGGCCGGTGTTTGCAAGTTGGGCCGAATTGCCAGTTTCCACATTATATCACTCTATGAGGGTTACACAAAAAGCTGGAGAAACTCAGCGGGTGCAGCAGCATCTAAGACTGGCTGAAGAAGGGTCTCGACCGGAAACATCGCCTATCCCCTTCGCTCCTTAGATGCTGCTGCACCCGCTGAGTTTCTCCATCTTTTTGTGTAACCCTCGATTCTCCAGAATCTGCAGTTCCTTCTTTAACACATTATATCACTCTATGACTCTGTGACAGTACCTCTGTGTAAATATTCACTCAGCTACCACCTGTTGCTATGCTTTTTTATTCTGAATGATAACGTTTATCAGCTGTGTGGGATTCAGGCTGCAATTATAATCCACCTGCTCCTGCTTTACTTGCACTATCTTTTGGACGGCAGCTACTTAATGTCATAAATCATATGTTATAGGTTCATAAGTCATAGGTGCAGAATTAGGCCATTTGACCGATCATGTTAAATCAGCCATTCAATCATGTCCCATCTATCCCTCTCAACCCCATTCTCCTGCCTTCTTCCCATAACCCCTGACACCCGTACTAATCATGAATCTGTCTATCCGCTCCTGAAAAATATCCACAGCCGTCAGTGGAAATGAATTCCACAGTTTCACCACGCTCTGACTAAAGAAATTCCTCGCCATCTCCTTTCTAAAGGTACATTGTTTTATTTGAAGCTATATCCTTTGGTCCTGGACTCTCCCACTAGTGGAAACATCATCTCCACATCCACAAAATGTTGGAGTAATTCAGTGGGTCAGACAGCACCTGTGGAGAAAAGGAATAGGCGACATTTTGGGTTGAGACCCTTCTTCTTTCCTATTCCTATTCCTTCTCTCCAGAGATGTCCCACTTAGCTGTATCTCTGAACTAAACTAAAGATAGAGCATGGAAACAGGCCCTTGAGCCACCGAGTACACGCCAACCATCGATCACCCATTCTATGGTATCCCACTTTCTCATCCACCCCTACACACAATTTTACCACCTAGGAACCTGCATGTCTTTGGGATGTGGGATTGAAACCGGAGCACCCGGAGGAAACTCACGCCATCACAGGGAGCACGTGCAAACTCCGCATAGACTGCGGCCAAGGTCAGGATCTCAGGCGCCATGAGACAGCAGCTCTACCCGCTGCACCACTGTGCCGGCCTCTACATTTAATTCCTCTTCTATGTCAAAGGGAGCTGGATTTTTGGTGTGTATGTGCGTGTGCGTTTGTGGAGGAATAAATGTAGAATTGGAGACACAGAAGAAAAAAGCTTTACTGAAACTCCACCCATCTGACAAAGACCCCCTCCCTCACTAGTCTCCACTGATGGCTTGTCCAGGCTTTGTCCTGCCCCCAGCAACTTTCCCAGTCCCCCCCCCCCCCCTCGTCCCCCCCCCCCCCCATCTCCACTCACTGCTTTACTGAAATCACAGTACAACACCAACACTGGTGGGTGTATGGAACAAGCTGCCAGAGGAGGTAGTTGAGGCTGGGACTATCCCAACGTTTAAGAGACAGTTGGACAGGTACATGGACAGGACAGGTTTGGAGAATTATGGATCAAACACGGGCAGTTGGGACAATGTTGGCCGGTGTGGGCAAGTTGGGCTGAAGGGCCTGTTTCCGCACTGACCTCGGCCGCTAACGATGTGCAGTTTGCACATTCCCCCTGTGACTGACTGGGTTTCCTGTGTTCCTCCCACATCCTTAACTATCCAACGCTAACACTCAGGACAATTTAACCAAAGCAAATGAACCTATAATCACGCATGTCTTTGGAGTGTGGGAGGAAACCGGAGCACCCGGAGACAACCCACGCTGTCACGGGGAGAACGTACAAACTCCATACTGACTGCACCCATAGTCAGGATTGAACCGGGTCTCTGACGCTGCAAGGCAGCAACTCTACCAGATATCTAAGGAGATTATCTAAGGATATGATATTGTTTTAATGATAAATTCCAAACCAATTTAGTTTAATGCAAATGATGAGGCAGCGAGCAGTCGGAATGTTTAAGAGAAGCACTGTTCAGCATGTTCACTGACGAATTTTGCCTGAATTCCCCAGGGAGTGATGCAAGGCACCGTGCCATTTCTGGGAATATTCTTGACCGACTTGATGATGCTGGACACTGCGTTCCCCGACTATATCGATGTAAGTAGGGCTACGGGTCGGGATTCCTTGCTGCGGTTTTCTCGTGCTGTTCCTTGCTACAGTTACGGCATCAGTGAAGGTTGTTCAACCAAGGCAGATCAAAGAAGTCTGAAGAAGTCTGACTCTGAAGGAGAATCTCGACCCGAAACGTCACCCATTCCTTTTCTCCAGAGATGCTGCCTGCCCCACTGAGTTGCTCCAGTACTTTGTGCCTATCTTCGGTTTAAACTAGCAACTGCAGAACCCTCCTGCACAAAGAGAACACAGCTTTGCTTCAGTAATTTAATGAAACCAGGTTGCCTGAAAATTACTAAACAGACTCTCTTGCGAGCCTATCACTTTTTAAATTGCATTCTGAATGTCGTTTAGTTTAGAGATACAGAGCGGAAACAGGCCCTTCAACCCATCTAGACCATGCCGATCAGTGATCCACTAGAACTATCTTACACACGAGGGACCATGTACAATCTTTACCAAAACCAATGAGCCTACAAACCTGCACATCTTTGGAGTCTGGGAGGAAACCCGGAGAAATCCCACGCCGTCACAGGGAGAACGAGCAAACTCCGTACGGACAGCACCCGCAGTCGGAATCGAACCCGGGCCTCTGGCGCTGTGAGGCAGCAACTCTACCGCTGCGCCATGATGCCGCCCATTGCAGAGTTTAGACAATTTTGTTAATTGGCCCATTTGCTTACGTGGTATAAACGAGATTGCACAAATACTGCACATTAGATTATGAGACATAAAATCAGAATTAGGCCAGTTGGCCCATCGAGTCTGCTCCCCCATTCAATCATGGCTGATCTATTTTTCCCCTCAACCCCATTCTCCTGCCTTTTCCCTGTAACCTTCGACGCATCATATAAAAATATAGCGGCTACTGTATATATAAAATCCTGCTGCTATTCAATTTTCATCTCCTAGTTTGGAAGCAAGGTGAATTTAATTGTAATCTACTTCAGCCCTTCTAGGACAGTAATCCTAGAGTATTGTTCAATTTCACTATCACACAAACCAACCTCCCTTCCATTGACTCCATTTATACCTCACGTTGCCTCGGCAAGGCAAGCAGCATAATCAAGGACGTGTCGTACCCTGGCCATTCCCTCTTCTCCCCTCTCCCATCAGGCAAAAGGTATAGAAGTGTGAAAATGCACACCTCCAGATTCAGGGACAGTTTATTTCCAGCTGTTATCAGGTGTTTCCAACTGAATCCCCCTACCACAGCCAGAGAGCCGTCCTGAACTACTATCTACCTCTTTGTGTACACTCAGACTATTCTTGATAGATCTTTGCTGGCTTTACCTTACCTTACCTTGGCTTTCCCTTATCATGTATCTGTACACAGTGGATGGCTCAATTCTAATCATGTATAGTCTTTCCATTGACTGGATAGCACGTAACTAAGGCTTTTCACTGTACCTCGGTGACAATGAACCAAACTGAATCTTTCAACAGGTTAATGGGTTTTTTTCTTGCATTTTTTAGGGCTTGACCAACATGGAGAAAAAACGACGGGTTAGTATAAATTATATATTGCACAATTTTCTAAAATATGCCTGGAAAAATGTTCTTTATGACTGTGAAGATTCCTGAAAAATAATTAGTGTGGAAATGTCGTTAGCTTCCAAATGTTGAGAAGTTTTGCCGAGGATGTAATTTTAACCCATTTAACCCTCTCTGGTTTCACCGTCTGCTTTACCAGTGGAGGTGGAATATATGGCGGCGCGCACAGTCGCAGCGGCTTGGAGCTCTTCCTCTAGTTGCAGGTTTTTAGTGTTTTCCGTGTTTTTTAATGTTTACTTTCTGCACTGTGAGCCTTGCCCTTCAAATGGGAACGCCTATATGTTTGTAGTCTTTTTAACGTATTTTTATACTCATATTCCTGTGCAGCTGGAGGACTGCTCCAACAAAATGTCGTTGTCTTGTACAATCGCAATAAAGATTATTATTATTATTATTATATGTCATAGAAGAGTAAATGTTGGGGTCATTCTATGGTATATGACTAAGCTTGTGAGAGGATGCTGTACAAAGTGTTCTTGAATGGATTCCTGAGTATAGGCTTTATTGAGTTCAGCATTGAAACAGGCCCTTCTGCCCAACTCATCCATGCCGACCAGGATGCCCCATCTACACTAATCCCATTTGGCCTATATTCCTCTCAACATTTCCTATTCAAGTACTGTCCAAGTGTCTATAAAGTGTTGTTGTAACAGCCTCAACTATTTCCCCAGACAGCTCATTCCATGTACCCACCACCCTCTGATACCCCTCCGGTTCCTGCTAAATCTTTTAATTCTCACCTTAAACCTATGCCCTTTAGTTCTTTATTCCCCAGCTTATCTTATGGCTTTAACCTGGCCCTTTGACCAACTCACCCATGCTGACCAAGGTGTCCCATCTATACTAGTCTCACCTGCCCAGGTTTGGCCCATACCCCCCTTAATCTACCCTATCCATGTCCAAGCTAACTGCCTTAACGACCTCCTCTGGCAGCTCATTCATTGTATCCATCTGAGAGGAAAAGGTTACCCCTCGGGTTCGTCTTCAATATTATCCCTCTCACATTGACACTAGTAGTTGATTTCCCCTATCATGGTTAAAGGACTGTGTGCATTCACCCTTTCTATTCCCCTCTCGATTTTATATACCTCGATAAGATCACCTCTCATCCTCCTGCACTCCAAGGAATAAAGTGAATCGCTCTATAGCTCAGCGCCTCAAGTCCCGGCAACATCCCCGTAAATCTTCTCTGTACCCTTTCCAGCATAACGACATGTTCCCAATGTTGTGAGAGTCCTGGGCCACAGATTAAGAATAAGGGGATGACCATTTAGAATGGAGACAAAGAAAAACGTCTTCACCCAGAAGGTTGTGAATCTGAAATTCTCTGCCTCAGAAGGCAGTGAAGGCCAATTCTCTGGATGCTTTCAAGGGAGAGTTAGATAGAACTCTTAAAGATAGCGCAGTGAAGGGATAAGGGGAGAAGGCAGGAATGGGGTACGGATTGCGGATAATCAGCCATGAACACAGTGCATGGCGATGCTCGCTTCAAGGGCTCAAAGGCCTACTCCTGCACCTATTGTCTATTAACATCAGCACATCAGCATTGTCTATTTGTCGGCACAAATGATGTCGGAAAGAGAGGGATGAATATTCTGCAGTGTGACTTTAGAGAGCTTGGAAAAATGCTGAAAATCAGGGACTCCAGGGTTGTTATTGTCAGTTTGCTTCCAGTTCCTCGTGCTGGCGAGAGGAGGAACAGGGAGATACGGGACCTAAACCTGTGGCTGGGGAACTGGTGCAGGGGCAATGATTTGGATTCTTAGATCACTGGGATCTGTTTTCGAGTAAGGAGGAACTGTACAAAAGGGACGGATTGCATCTTAACAGGTGGGGGAACCAGCATTCTGCCCGGCAGGTTTGCCACTGCTACACGGGTGGTTTTATACTGAATAAGGGGGGTGGGGTGTCAAATGGGATAGTCGAGGATGGAGTTAAAGGGAAAGAGAGTAAAGGGATGGTTAATGACCCCAGAAATAACGGGAAAGGAAGCTCACAAGGGGATAGGAGAGTATGGTCATGTGTAATAGGAATCAATGTGAAAGGTGAGATGCACAAGGAATTAAAAGTGTTGTATATGAATGCGCGAAGTATAAGAAGTAAAGTAGATGAGCTTGAGGCTCAGTTTGTAGATATGACATTGTAGAAACATAGAAACATAGAAAAATAGGTGCAGGAGTAGGCCATTCGGCCCATCGAGCCTGCACCGCCATTCAACATGATCATGGCTGATCATCCAAGTCAGTATCCCGTACCTGCCTTCTCTCCATACCCCCTGATCCCTTTAGCCACAAGTGCCACATCTAACGCCCTCTTAAATATAGCCAATGAACTGGCCTCAACTACCTTCTGTGGCAGAGAATTCCAGAGACTCGCCACTCTGTGCAAAGAATGTTTTCCTCATCTCGGTCCTAAAGGAATTCCCCCTTATCCTTAGACTGTGACCCCTTGTTCTGGACTCCCCCAACATTGGGAACAATCTTCCAGCATCTAGCTTGTCCAACCCCTTAAGAATTTTGTAAGTTTCTATAAGATCCCCCCTCAATCTTCTAAATTCCAGCGAGTACAAGCCGAGTCTTTCCAATCTTTCCTCATATGAAAGTCCTGACATCCCAGGAATCAATCTGGTGAATCTTCTCTGTACCCCCACTATGGCAAGGATGTCTTTTCTCAGATTTGGAGAACAAAACTGTACGCAATACTCCAGGTGTGGCCTCACCAAAACCCTGTACAACTGCAGTAGAACCTCCCTGCTCCTATACTCAAATCCTTTCGCTATGAATGCTAACATACCATTTGCTTTCTTCACTGCCTGCTGCACCTGCATGCCTACTTTCAATGACTGGTGTACCCAGGTCTCGTTGCATCTCCCCTTTTCCTAATCTGCCACCATTCAGATAATAGTCTACCCTCATGTTTTTGCCACCAAAGTGGATAACCTCACATTTATCCACATTATACTGCATCTGCCATGCATCTGCCCATTCACTCAGCCTATCCAAATCACACTGCAGCCTCCTAGCATCCTCCTCACACCTAACTATACCCCCCAGCTTGCTGTCATCTGCAAACTTGGAGATGTTGCATTGAATTCCCTCGTCCAAATCATTAATATATATTGTAAAAAGCTTGGGTCCCAGCACTGAGCCTTGCGGTACCCCACTAGTCACTGCCTGCCATTCTGAAAAAGACCCGTTTACTCCCACCCTTTGCTTCCTGTCTGCTAGCCAGTTCTCTATGCACATCAATACTGAACCCCCAATACCGTGTGCTTTAAGTTTGTATGCTAATCTCTTATGCGGGACCTTGTCGAAAGCCTTCTGAAAGTCTAGATATAACACATCCACTGGTTCTCCCTTATCCACTCTACTAGTTACATCCTCGAAAAATTCTATCAGATTTGTCAGACATGATTTACCTTTCGTAAATCCATGCTGACTTTGTCCAATGATTTCACCACTTTCCAAATGCGCTGCTATCCCATCTTTAATAACTGACTCTAGCAGTTTCTCCACTACCGATGTTAGACTAACTGGTCTGTAATTCCCCGCTTTCCCTCTCCCTCCTTTTTTAAAAAGTGGGGTTACATTAGCTATCCTCCAATCCTCAGGAACTACTCTAGAATCGAAGGAATTTTGAAAAATTATCACTAATGCATCCACTATTTCTGTGGCTACCTCCTTGAGTACTCTGGGATGCAGACTATCTGGCCCTGGGGATTTATTGGCCTTCAATCCGTTCAATTTACCCAACACCACCTCCCGGCTAACCTGGATTTCACTCAGTTCCTCCATCTTATTTGACCCCCGTTCCACTGCTATTTCCGGCAGATTATTTATGTCTTCCTTAGTGAAGACAGAACCAAAGTAGTTATTCAATTGGTCTGCCATGTCCTTGTTCCCCATGATCAATTCACCTGTTTCTGACTGCAAGGGACCAACATTTGTTTTAACTAGTCTCTTTCTCTGTGGGGATTACTGAGACGTGGCTGCAGGGGGATTGGACTTGGGAACTTAATATTCAGGGTTATACATCCTATAGAAAGGACAGGCAGGTGGGCAGAGGAGCGGGGAGTAGCTCTGCTGGTGAGGCATGGAATTCAGTCCCTTGCGAGGTAAGACATAGGGACTGGCGAGGTAGAGTAACTGTGGATTGAGTTGAGGAATTGTAAAGGCAAGAAGACACTAATTGGTGTTATTTGCAGACCCCCAAATAGTAGCCGGGACGTAGGGTGTAAGTTGCAGCAGGAGTTAAAACTTGCATATAACAAAGGTAATGCCACTGTGGTGATGGGGGATTTCAATATGCAGGTAGACTGGGAAAATCGGGTTGGTTCAGGACCTCAAGAAAGAGAGTTTGTAGAATGCCTCTGAGATGGTTTCTTAGAGCAGCTTGTAATGGAGCCGACCAGAGAAAAGGCAATTCTGGATTTAGTGTTGTCCAATGAACCAGATATGATAAGAGAACTCGAGGTAAAGTAACTGCTTGGAGGTAGAGATCATAATTTGATTAGTTTTAATCTGCAATTTGAGACGGAGAACGTTAAATCAGAAGTGGCAGTGATGCAGTTGAACAAAGGGGACTATGAAGGTGTGATAGTCGACCTGGCCAAGGTAGACTGGAACGGGATCCTAGCAGGAATGACGGTGGAACAGCAATGGCAGGAATTTCTGGGCATAATCCGGAAGATGCAGGATCATTTCATTCCAAAAAGGAAGAAAGATTCTAAGGGGAGTAGGAGGCAACCGTGGCTGACAAGAGAAGTTCGGGATATAATAAAACTAAAAGATAAGATGTATAACACAGCAAATAGCCGGAAGCCAGAGGATTGGGAAACTTTCATAGGACGACAGAAGGAAACAAAACGGGTAATACGGGCTGAAAAGATGAAGTATGAAGGGAAGCTGGCCAAGAATATAAAGAAGGACAGTAAAAGTTATTTTGAATATGTTACGGGAAAAAGAGTAGCAAAGTCAAAAGTCTGTCCCTTGAAGGGAGACACGGGTGAAATTATTATGGGCAACAAGGAAATGGCAGAAGAGTTGAATAGGTACTTCGGATCTGTCTTCACTAATGAGGACACAAACAATCTCCCAGATGTACTGGAGGACAGAGGATCTGAGGGGGTAGAGGAACTGCAAGAAATTTTCATTAGGCGAGAAATAATATTGGGTAGGCTAATGGGACTGAAGGATGATAAATCCCCTCGGCCTGATGGTCTGCATCCCAGGGTCCTCAGGGAGGTGGCTCTAGAAATAGTGGATGCATTGCTGATCATTTTCCAATGATCAATAGATTGAGGATCAGTCCCTGTGGATTGGAGGATAGCTAATGTTATCCCACTTTTCAAAAAAGGAGCGAGAGAGAAAATGAGGATTTACAGACCAGTTAGCCTAACTTCGGTGGTGGGAAAGATGCTGGAGTCAATTATTAAAGAGGTAATAATGGGGCATTTGGATAGCAGTAAAAGGATTAGTCCACGTCAACATGGATTTATGAAAAGGAAATCATGCTTGACTAATTTTCTGGAATTTTGTGAAGATGTGACAAGTAAAATGGATGAAGGGGTGCCAGTGGATGTAGTGTATCTAGACTTTCAGAAAGCTTTTGATAAGGAACGCACGGGAGACTGGTGACTAAAATTAGAGCTCATGGTATTGGTGGTAGGGTGTTGACATGGATAGAAAATTGGTTGGCAGACCGGAAGCAAAGAGTAGGAGTGAACGGGTCATTTCCAGAATGCAAGGCAGTGGCGAGTGGAGTGCCGCAAGGCTCGGTGTTGGGGCCGCAACTGTTTACCATATATATTAATGATTGGGAAGAGGGAATTAAGAGCAACACTAGCAGGTTTGCGGATGACACAAAGCTGGGTGGCAGCGTGAACTGTGAAGAGGATGTTAGGTGGTTGCAGGGTGACATGGACAGATTGAGTGAGTGGGCAGATGCGTGGCAGATGCAGTATATTATAGATAAAGTGAAGTTATCCATTTTGGTGGCTAAAACATGGGGGCAGGTTATTATCTCAATGGGGTTAGGTTAGGTAAGGGGTAGGTACAGCAAGACCTGGGTGTCCTTGTACACCGGTCACTGAAAGTTGGTGTACAGGTACAGCAGGCAGTGAAGAAAGCTAATGGAATGTTGGCCTTCATAACAAGAGGATTTCAGTATAGGAGTAGAGAGGTTCTTCTGCAGTTGTATAGGTGCTCTGGTGAGACCACATCTGGAGTATTGTGTACAGTTTTGGTCTCCTAATTTGAGGAAGGACATCCTTGTGATTGAGGCAGTGCAGCGTAGGTTAACGAGATTGATCCCTGGGATGGCAGGACTGTCATATGAGAAAGGATTGAAAAGACTAGGCTTGTATTCACTGGAGTTTAGAAGGATGAGGGGAGATCTTATAGAAACATATAAAATTATAAAAGGACTGGACAAGCATGATGCAGGAAAAATGTTCCCAATGTTGGGCGAGTCCAGAACCAGGGGACACAGTCTTAGAATAAAGGGGAGGTCATTTAAGACTGAGGTGAGAAAAAACTTTTCTCCCAGAAAGTTGTGAATGTATGGAATTCCCTGCCAGAGAGGGCAGTGGAGGTCAAATCACTGGATGAATTTAAGAGCGAGTTAGATAGAGCTCTAGAGGCTAGTGGAGTCAAGGGATATGGGGAGAAGGCAGGCACGGGTTATTGATATGGGACGATCAGCCATGATCACAATGAATGGCGGTGCTGGCTCGAAGGGCCGAATGGCCTCCTCCTGCACCTATTTTCAATGCAACATCCTTGCTGTAGCAGATTGACTAAAACTGTACGGGGTGCTGCAAAACACTGAGTCTGAAGAAGGGATTCGACCTGAACCTTCACCCATTCCTTCTCTCCAGTGGTGCTGCCTGTCCCACTGAGTTACTCCACCATTTTGTGTCTTATTCTCCAGCATCCGCAGTTGCTCCCAACATATTTGGTCTGCTCCATTGCGAAATCTCCTCAAGGTACCCCGACCTTGAGAACGTTCTTCTCCTCTCTGACGGGAGATCTGGAGTCTGAAGAAGTGTCTCGATCCGAAATGTTACCTTTTCCTTCTCTCCAGAGATGCTGCCTGTCCCACTGAGTTACTCCAGCATTTTGTGTCTCTTCAGCGTAAACGGGCATCTGCAGTTTTTTGAAAATAGACACAAAATGCTGGAGAAACTCATCGGGACAGGCAGCATCTCTGGGTAGAAGGAATGGGTGACGTTTCGGGTCGAGACCTTTCTTCTGACTTCCTACACACTGTGCTCGAAATGTGACCATCAGTACATCAGTCCACCTTTACAATATTTGCCGAACCAAATGCAGTGAGTTGACAACAAATTATAGTGTTTATAGTTGTTGGCTCCTCTTGAAAGTTCCGTACATGTCACAGGAGGCAATGATATTTTTTTGTGGAGGAGAGGAAGGTTTAATATTTGTTGTCCTTTGGCAGGGGTTTGAGGTTTTATCCCAAATTAAGCAGTTGCAGTCTTCCTGTAACGTATACTACATCAGCCCCGTCCAAAGTTTTCTCCAGTGGTTCCGCAATGAACAGTATTTCACGGATGAGGAAAGGTAAGAAGCTTTGGAAGAACATTTTTTGTTCTTGTCTAAACGTGGAAGTAATCTTAGATGTAATCTTTGGCACTTAGGCCAAAGTGCCTGTTTCCGCGCTGTATCTCTAAACTGGCATTGTAAATGTGCACGAGTCGAGAGTGACCGTATGTACCTAAAATGGAACAATGACATTATTTCTAGCAGCAGCACAATGGGTCGTAAACGCTGTACCATAGATTGCATAATAAATGAAATATGTTTAGTTTAGAGATACAGCATGGAAACAGGCACTTTGGCCCACTGCGTCCACACCGACCAGCAATCCCCGCACATTAACACTACGCAGCATAAACGTGGGACCATTTTTACATTCATACCAAGCCAATTAATCTACAAACCTGTACGTCTTTGGAGTGTGGGAGGGAACCAAAGATGTCAAAGAAAATTCACGCAGGTCACAGGGACAACGCACAGACTCGGTACAGACAGCACCCGTAGTCAGGATGGAATCTGGGTCCCTGGCGCTGTGAGGCAGCAACTCTATCCCTGCGCCACCGAGCCACCCTGTAATGAGCCATGTTCTCTTGCCAGAGAAATAAATACCTCCCGGCCAAATGATCTTTGGTGCAAGCATTGAATTTGGCAGAATAACTGCATTAATTTGTCCAACGTGTTTGTTTGCCATTCTGTAGCTACAAGATATCGCTGGAAATTGAACCACGCATCGATAAAAGTCTTTCATCTGCAAAGCCCAGGAAGAGCACGGTGAAGTATCTCCGTCTGTGAGTAGAATAAAATAACACTGCATCTGGTTAACCCAGAGAGCACGGTTTTTCATTGATATGTAGGAAGGAGCAGAACTGCAGATGCTGGTTTGAACAGAAGGTAGACACACAAAGCTGGAGTAACTCAGTGGGTCTGGCAGAATCTCTGGAGAAAAGGAATGGATAGCATTTTGGTTCAAGACCCTTTTCCAGACATTTGAAAGCAGATGATTTATGCTTAGGGAATTGAAGAATACAGTTGAACAGAGGGATCTGGGAATAACCGTGCACAGTTCCTTGAAGGTGGATTCTCATATAGATAGGGTGGTAAAGAAAGCTTTTGGTATGCTAGCCTTTATAAATCAGAGCATTGAGTATAGAAGCTGGGATGTAATGTTAAAATTGTACAAGGCATTGGTGAGACCAAATCTGGAGTATGGTGTACAATTTTGGTCGCCCAATTATAGGAAGGATGTCAACAAAATAGAGAGGGTACAGAGGCGATTTACTAGAATGTTGCCTGGGTTTCAACAGCTAAGTTACAGAGATAGGTTGAATAAGTTAGGTCTTTATTCTCTGGAGCGCAGAAGGTTAAGGGGGGACTTGATAGAGGTCTTTAAAATGATGAGAGGGATAGACAGAGTTTATGTGGACAAGCTTTTCCCTTTGAGAATAGGGAAGTTTCAAACAAGAGGACATGACTTTAGAATTAAGGGACAGAGGTTTAGGGGTAACATGAGGGGGAACTTCTTTACTCAGAGAGTGGTAGCGGTGTGGAATGAGCTTCCAGTGGAAGTGTTGGCAGCAGGTTCGTTGGTATCATTTAAAAATAAATTGGATAGACATATGGATGAGAAGGGTATGGAGGGTTATGGTATGAATGCAGGCAGGTGGGACTATAGAAAAAAGTTGTTCGGCACGGACTTGAAGGGCCGAGATGGCCTGTTTCCGTGCTGTAATTGTTATATGGTTATATGGTATTATGTGATGATCAACCAAATGTGGATTGGTTCGTTCGAAGGTAAACACAAAATGCTGGAGTAACTCAACGGGACATAGACATAGACAAATAAAATAGGTGCAGGAGGAGGCATTTGGCCCTTCGAGCCAGCGCCACCATTTATTGTGATCATGGCTGATAGTCCCCAATCAATAACCCGTGCCTGCCTTCTCCCCATTTCACTTGATTCCACCAGCCCCTAGAACTTTATGTAACTCTCTCTGAAATCCACCCAGTGATTTGGCCTCCACTGCCCTCTGTGGCAGGGAATTCCACAAAATTCACAACTCTCTGGGTGAAAAAGTTTTTTCTCACCTCAGTCTTAAACAGTCGCCCCTTTATTCTAAGACAGTGGCCCCTGGTTCTGGACTCGCCCAACATTTTTCCTGCATCTAGCTTGTCCAGTCCTTTTATAATTTTATATGTTTCTATAAGATTCCCCCTCATCCTTCTAAACCCCAGTGAATACAAGCCTAGTCTTTTCAATCTTTCTTCATATGACAGTCCCGCCATCCCAGGGATTATATAACCATATAACAATTACAGCACGGAAACAGGTCATCTCGGCCCTTCAAGTCCGTGCCGAACAACTTTTTTCCCTTAGTCCCACCTGCCTGCACTCATACCATAACCCTCCATACCCTTCTCATCCATATGCCTATCCAATTTATTTTTAAATGATACCAACGAACCTGCCGCCACCACTTCCACTGGAAGCTCATTCCACACCGCTACCACTCGCTGAGTAAAGACGTTCCCCCTCATGTTACCCCTAAACCTCTGTTCCTTAATTCTAAAGTCATGTCCTCTTGTTTGAATCTTCACTATTCTCAAAAGGGAAAGCTTGTCCACCTCAACTCTGTCTATCCCTCTCATCATTTTAAAGACCTCTATCAAGTCCCCCCTTAACCTTCTGCGCTCCAAAGAATAAAGACCTAACTTATTCAACCTATCTCTGTAACTTAGCTGTTGAAACCCAGGCAACATTCTAGTAAATCGCCTCTGTACCCTCTCTATTTTGTTGACATCCTTCCTATAATTGGGCGACCAAAATTGTACACCATACTCCAGATTTGGTCTCACCAATGCCTTGTACAATTTTAACATTACATCCCAGCTTCGATACTCAATGCTCTGATTTATAAAGGCTAGCATACCAAAAGCTTTCTTTACCACCCTATCTATATGAGATTCCACCTTCAAGGAACTATGCACGGTCATTCCCAGATCCCTCTGTTCAACTGTATTCTTCAATTCCCTACCGTTTACCATGTACGTCCTATTTTGATTTGTCCTGCCAAGGTGTAGCGCCTCGCATTTATCAGCATTAAACTCCATCTGCCATCTTTCAGCCCATTTTTCCAGCTGGCCTAAATCACTCTGTAGACTTTGGAAATCCTCTTCATTATCCACAAATCTTGTGAACGTATGCTGCACTGCCTCAATCACAAGGATGTCCTTCCTCAAATTAGGTGACCAAAACTGTACACAATACTCTAGATGTGGTCTTACCAGGGCCCTATACAACAGCAGAAGAACCTTTCTACTCCCATACTGAAATCCTCTTGTTATGAAGGCCAACATTCCATTAGCTTTCTTCACTGCCTGCTGTACCTGCACACCAATTTCAGTGACCGGTGTTCAAGGACACCCAGATCTCGCTATACCTCCCCCTTACCTCACCTAACCCCATTGAGATAATAATCTGCTCCCTTGTTTTTGCCACCAAAGTGGATAACCTCACATTTATCTATATTATACTGCATCTGCCACGCATCTGCCCACACATTCAACCTTTCCAGGTCACCCTGCAATCTCCTAACATCCTCTTCACAGTTCACACTGCCACCCAGCTTTATGTCATCCGCAAACGTGCTAGTGTTGCTCTTAATTCCCTCTTCCAAATCATTAATATATATGGTAAACAGTTGCGGCCCCAACACCGAGCCTTGCGGCACTCCACTCGCCACTGCCTGCCATTCTGAAAAGGACCCGTTCACTCCTACTCTTTGCTTCCTGTCTGCCAACCAATTTTCTATCCACGTCAACACCCTACCACCAGGAACAGACAGCATCTCTGGAGAGAAGGAATTGGGTGACATTCGGGTCGAAACCCTTCTGCAGACTAGAATGGTTCATTATTGGCAGGGGAGAAGATGACAACAAGGTATACAATCAGTAAAATTAATCAGGACAGTGTTATCAAACCCGAAATGTCACCTGCCCCTTTTCTCCAGAGATGCTGTCAGTCCCACTGAGTTTCTCCAGCCTTTTGTGTCTATCTTCGTTTTTTTGTTGATCTTTGACATTCCCCTTTTGTTGAATAGAGACTTTTGGTACACAGGCCTTGTTTTCTCAGGACCGTATGATGGTGGGGAGGTCAGTACCCGTGATGGACCGGGCAGTGTCCACCACCTTTTATAATCTCCTTCTTACCTGGGCTTTCGAGTTGCCGAACCTGGCCATGATGCAACGTCAAATGTACAGGTCCACCACCGATTTTCCGGCACCCTTGGATCCAGAGCCTTTCTGGATTATCCTTTTTACCGGATAAAAAGAGGTCATGGTCTCGAGGGGAGTTCAATGGTACTGGAACGGTCCACCTAGGCTGCCGGTGGGCTGAGATATCGGCCCGCAAAGTTGGCCGTGGAAGTGGCCAAATGGAACGGATCTGCCGGCTCTGGCCGCAGGGGGCAAATTTATCCCGCCGATCGGCACGGGTCCCAATGAGGTTAAGATCAGCCGCCTCACCCGGCCTGGGTACCACATTTTCGGGGGAGTTCTGGGGACATTTCAAGAGCACTCGTAATTTTGTCCGGACCACCAGTTGCCGCAGAATCGGTGGTGGACCTGTACATTGTGTTTGTTTGTGTATGCGCACTGCTTGATGTTAGTGTTTGAGGTATTTTTCCTGGTGTTGGGATGAATAGCCACTCATGGATTCAGTCGACATTGGATAACTATCTCTCCTGCCTAGAGTCACACAACATGCAAGCAGGTCATTCGGCCCAACTTACTCAAACCGACCAACATGTCCCATCTACACTAGTCCCACCTGCCTGTAGTTGGCCCATAACCTTCCTAAACCATTCCTATCCATGTACCCATCCGTTATGCTTCACATATGAACCCTGTTAGAGGAAAGATGTTGTCAATCTGGAGGAGAGGGTGCAGAGAAGATTTACGACATGTTGCCAGGACTCGAGGGCCTGAGCTATAGGGAGAGGTTGGGCAGGCTAGGACTTTATTCCATGGAGTGCAGGAGGCTGATCTTCTAGAAGTGTATAAGATCATGAGAGGAATAGATTGGGTGAATGCACAGAGTCTTTTACCCAGAGTTGAGGAAATCGAGAACCAGGAGACATAGGCTTAAGGTGTGGGGGGAAAGATTTAATAGGAACCTGAGGGGCCACTTTCCTACACCTAGGATAGAAGGTGTGTGGAGCGAGCTGCCAGAGGATGTAGTTGAGTCAGGGACTAAAACAATATTTAAAACACATTTGGATGGTTTAGAGGGATATGTACCAAATACAGGCAGGTGGGACTAGTGTAGCAGAGGCATGTAGGTCGGTGTGGGCAAGTTGAGTTGAGGGGCCTATTTCCACACTGTATCTCTCATTGAGCAGGTCCTTTGAGTTATAAATTCACCGCTACTATCGAACTATCCATGTGAAACCATTGGCTTACTATTTTCTCAGCGGGGAAATAATGCAGAGCTCAGGCAACCGATCAAGTAATCAATTATTCCTACTCTGCAGCATGTAATAATTGATTAATAGGTGATCTGTTTCATTGTGCGGCCATTTAGAAGCGCAAGGCATTTTTGGCTGCAATCTATCATAGGTAATGAGTGCGCCACATTCTCGACAAAGGGTTTTGTGCAGCAGCATTAATTATATCCTGCCACTTCACCTTCCATATGACCAAATAAACTTTACGGCCTTGTCGATTTATGCGCTTTTGCTTTGTATCGAGATTTACTTTGAATTTCTGAAGAAGGGTTTCGACCCAAAACGTCACCCATTCCTTCTCTCCAGAGATGCTGCCTGTCCCTCTGAGTCACTCCAGCTTTTTGTGGCTATTTATGATGGATGTTGCCAGGACTTGAGGGCCATAGGGAGAGGTTGAGCAGGCTTGGAGTGCAGGAGGGTGAGGGGTGACCTTAGAGAGGCAAACGAGATCATGAGGGGAATAGATAAAGTGAATGCAGTCTGTTACGCATTGTAACTATGGAATCAAGAACCAGAGCACATAGGTGAGATGGGAAAGATTTACTAGGAAGCTGAGGTGCATCTTTTTCACCCACAGAGAGTGGTGGATACAAGGAACGAGCTTCCAGAGGAGGTAGTTGAGGCAGGTATTATAACAATATTTAAAAGACATCAGCTCAGTCTGTCTAAACCTACCTGAACTCCCAGTTGCTCAACACTTAATTCCCCTCCCAATCCCACACGGACCTTTCTGTCCTGGGCCTCCTCCATTGTCAGAGTGAGGCCCAGCGCAAATCGGAGGAACATCACCTTGTATTTCACTTGGGTAGCTTACACCTCAGTGGTGTGAACATTGACTTCTCTAACTTCAAGTAAACCTTATTTTCCCTCTCTTCCCAGAACTCCCACCTGTCTCCGACCTGTACCGACTACAGATTGCTCTGGGTCCACATCTACAAAGCCCAGGAAGAGCCTGGTGAAGCGACTCAGTCTGTGAGTAGAATAAAATAACACTGTATCTGTTAACCCAGAGAGCACGGTTCCTTATTGATGTGTAGGAAGGAGCAGAACTGCAGATGCTGGTTTGAATCGAAGATAGACATAAAAACCTGGAGTAACTCAGAGGGTCAGGCAGCATCTCTGGAGAGAAGGAATTGGGTGACATTTCGGGTCGAGACCCTTCTGCAGACTAGAATGTTTCATTGTTGGCAGGGGAAAAGATGACAAGGCATACATTCAGTAAAATTAATCAGACCCAAAATGTCACCTGCCTGTTTTCTCCAGAGATGCTGTCAGTCCCGCTGAGCTCCTCCAGCCTTTTGTGTCTATCTTCGGTTTTTCATTGATCTTTGACATTTCCTTCATGGTGAGTAGAGCCTTTTGGTGTACAGGCCTTGTTTTCTCAGAACCATTTGATAGTGGGGAGATCAGTACCTGTGCTGGACCGGGCAGTGTCCACCGCCTTTTATAATCTCCTTCTTTCCTGGGCTTTCGAGTTGCTGAACCTGGCCGTGATGCAACCAGTCAAAGATGCTGCCATGTACAGGTCCACCACCGATTTTCCAGCACCCTTGGTTCCAGAGGCTTTCTGGATTATCCGTTTTGCCAGACCAATAGAGGGCCCAACCTCCGAGACTTTGCTGGAGAACCTACCTGATCTCCCGGTTGCTCACACTTAATTTCCCTCCCATTCCCACGCTGATCTTTCTGTCCTGGGCCTCCTCCATTGTCAAAGTGAGGCCCAGCACAAATTGGAGCAAGGGTTTGGGCGATCAAATTGAAATTTTGCTTCCTTGAAGTTGTTGCCAGGAGATGTGTTTGAAGAAGATTAAATCATTTAGTGGGTTTTGTGTGAGCATTGGCTGCAGCTCCCTGCATTGGTCATAATGAGCAATATTGGATACATGTAAACATGTATGATTCCAGAGGCCTGACATTAGAGTGGTAGGAGGTATCCAGTTGTCAGACAGGTTTCACGGTACCCGGACGTGGCGCCGACGGATGAGAAGCCGAAGCAAAGAAGTGGAAGCTAAATAACCGAATGGGAACAAAGCCGAAACGCCAAATAACCCAATGGGAACAAAGCCGAAACGCCAAATAACCCAATGGGAACAAAGCCGAAACGCCAAATAACCCAATGGGAACAAAGCCGAAACGCCAAATAACCCAATGGGAGCAAAGCCGAAACGCCAACTAACCCAATGGGAACAAAGCCGAAACGCCAAATAACCCAATGGGAACAAAGCCGAAATGCCAAATAACCGAAAGGGTGGGACTCCTAAAAGCTAACGAAACAAAAGACTACGTCGCCTAAAAGCAAACTCACCGAATGAGCGCTCTGCCGAAACGCCACCTACCCAAAAGGCGGCGTAGACGACAAGCCGACAAACCGAGTGCCGCTCAACAGTAAAGTCATAACGGACATGACGTTGCCGGGGGGGGGGGCGAGACTTCTCAGTAATTGGTCCAGACCCCCGTGTCCATCATATCACTGTGGAGGGATGAACATTGTCCCACGCCTCCGCTCCACCCATCCGCGGGGGGTGGCCGTGGGAGAGTGGGGGCTGTCCCGAGCGATGCGCACATTCGCCCACTTACAACTTGGTGCTTGGGTTCAGATTGCACAGTTGTCTATGGCTTGTGTGGGCAAATGACCCCCACGCTCCCATCTCCCCCTTCTCTTTCCCCTCTTGCCTCTCTTCCCCCTCTCTCTCTCTCTCTTCTCTCCCATACGCCTCCTTTTCTTTCTCCCCTTCGCCTCTCTCCCTCTCATTCCCGCCCTTCTCTCTCTCTCTCTCTCTATCTCCCCCTTCTCTCTCCCCTCCTCTCTCTCTCCCCCCCTCTCTCTTTCTCCCCCTTTTCCCTCTCTCCCCCCTCTCTCTCGCTCTCTCTCCCCCCATTCTCTCTCCACCCCATTTATTCAGAGCGGCTATGGAATTTGAGAAAACTGGCACTGACAGCGAAGATAGACACAACATGCTGGAGTGACTCAGTGGGACAGGCAGCATCACTGGAGAGAAGGAATGGGTGGCGTTTCTAGTCGAGACTCTTCAGATTCAGTCTTCAGGTCAGATGAAGGGTCTCGACGTGAAACATTACCCATTCCTTCTCTCCAGTGATGCTGCCTGTTCCACTGAATCACTCCAGCATGTTGTGTCTATCTTTGCTGTCAGTGCCAGTTTTCTCAACTTCCATAGCTGCTTTGCATTAGAGGAGGGAGAGAGTGGGAGAGATAGATGAGGGGAGAGAGAAGGGGAAAGCGAGTGGCGAGAGAGGCGGAGAGAGAGAAAGAGAGAGAGAGAGAAGGGAGAGAGAGGGAGAGAGAGGAGGGTGAGATAGAGGAGAAGGGGGAGAGAGGGGAGGGGGCGAGATAAAATGGGAGAGAAATAGAGAAGGGAGAGAGAGGAGAGAGCCCTCCGCGGGCTGTGGGACGGGTGGAGAGGAGAGAGAGCCTTCCGCGGGCTGTGGGACGGGTGGAGAGGGGAGAGAGCCCTCCGCGGGCTGTGGGACAGGTGGAGAGGAGAGAGAGCCCTCCGCGGGCTGTGGGACGGGTGGAGAGGAGAGAGAGGCCTCTGCGGGCTGTGGGACGGGTGGAGAGGGGAGAGAGCCCTCCGCGGGCTGTGGGACGGGTGGAGAGGGGAGAGAGCCCTCCGCGGGCTGTGGGACGGGTGGAGAGGAGAGAGAGGAGAGAGAGCCCTCCGCGGGCTGTGGCACGGGTGGAGAGGGGAGAGAGCCCTCCGCGGGCTGTGGGATGGGTGGAGAGGGGAGAGAGCCCTCCGCGGGCTGTGGGATGGGTGGAGAGGGGAGAGAGCCCTCCGCGGGCTGTGGGACGGGTGGAGAGGGGAGAGAGCCCTCCGTGGGCTGTGGGACGGGTGGAGAGGGGAGAGAGCCCTCCGCGGGCTGTGGGACGGGTGGAGAGGGGAGAGAGCCCTCCGCGGGCTGTGGAGCGGGGAGAGAGCCCTCCGCGGGCTTTGGGACGGGTGGAGCGGAGGCGCGGGACAATGTTCATCCCTTCACAGTGATGTGATGGACCCAGGGTCTGGACCAATCATGGACAAGTCCCGCCCCCTGGCAACATCATGTCTATTATTTGACTTTTCTGTCGAGCAGCATTCGGTCCATTGGCTTGTAGGCGACGCCACCTTTCGAGTAGGTGCCACGTCTGCAGATGTGCTTTCACAATTGCTGCGAGTCAGAGGGTGGTGATTGTGTGGAATTCTTTGCCACAGAAGGCTGTTGAGGCCAAGTCAATGGATATTTCAAAAGCAGAGAGATAGATTTTTGTTTAAGAAAGAACTGCAGATGCTGGAAAAAATCAAAGGTAGACAAAAATGCTGGAGGAACTCTGGAGGTGAAGCAGCATCAAAGGAATAGGCCACATTTTGGATCGAAACCCTTCTTCAGACTGACAGAGATAAATAGATTTTTGATTAGTACGGGTATCAGGGGTTATTATGAGAAGGCAGGAGAACAGGGTTAGGAGGGAAATATAAATCAGGCATGGTGGTATGGCGGAGTAGATTTGATGGGCCGAATGGCTTAATTCTGCTCCTATCACTTATGAACTTGTGAACAGCACCTCAAATTTTGCTTGGGCAGCTTACACTCCAGTGGTATGAACATTGACTTCTCCAACTTCAGGTAGCCCTTGATTTCCCTCTCTCTCCATTCCTCCCCCTTCCCAGTTTCCTCATTAGTCTCACTGTCTCCGACTACATTTTATCTCTGTGCTGCCCACTCCCATGTCATCACTCTGAAGAAGGGTCTCGACACGAAATGTCACCCATTCCTTCTCTGCAGAGATGCTGCCCATCCCGCTGAGTTACTCCAGCATTTTGTGTCTTATCTTCGATTTAAAAAACATTTTGACAGGTCTGGAAATAAGAAGGGTTGAGAGGGATATGGGCCAAATGCAGGCAGGTGGGACTAGAGTTTGTACGTTCTCTCTGTGTCTGTGTGGGTTTTCTCTGGGTGCTCCGATTTCCTCCCTCATTCCAAAGATGTGCAGGTGTGTAGATTAATTCTGAAAATTGCCCCCAGTGAGTAGGGTGGACCTAGTGTACGGGTGATCGCTGGTCAGCGCATACTTGGTGGGCCGTTTCCATGCTGTTTCCATGCTGTATCTCTAAAGTAAGCTCAGAAGGAATGACAGTGCATCATTTCATCATGTTGAGCAATACTCTCTGTATCCTGGACATCACCACAATCCCATTTACTTGTCCATCATATGTTAACACCTCAGGTAACATTGACCCCTCGCTCATAAGTTACAGGAGCAGAATTAGGCCATTCGGCCAATCAAGTCTATTCCACCATTCAGTAATGGCGGATCCATCTTTCCCTCTCAACCCCATTCTCCTGCCTTCTTCCCATATAACATATAACAATTACAGCACGGAAACAGGCCATCTCGGCCCTTCAAGTCCGTGCCGAACAACTTTTTTCCCTTAGTCCCACCTGCCTGCACTCATGCCATAACCCTCCATACCCTTCTCATTCATATGCCTATCCAATTTATTTTTAAATGATACCAACGAACCTGCCGCCACCACTTCCACTGGAAGCTCATTCCACACCGCTACCACTCTCTGAGTAAAGAAGTTCCCCCTCATGTTACTCCTAAACCTCTGTCCCTTAATTCTAAAGTCATGTCCTCTTGTTTGAATCTTCCCTATTCTCAAAGGGAAAAGCTTGTCCACATTAACTCTGTCTATCCCTCTCATCATTTTAAAGACCTCTATCAAGTCACCCCTTAACCTTCTGCGCTCCAGAGAATAAAGACCTAACTTATTCAACCTATCTCTGTAACTTAGCTGTTGAAACCCAGGCAACATTCTAGTAAATCTCCTCTGTACCCTCTCTATTTTGTTGACATCCTTCCTATAATTGGGCGACCAAAATTGTACACCATACTCCAGATTTGGTCTCACCAACGTCTTGTACAATTTTAACATTACATCCCAGCTTCTATACTCAATGTTCTGATTTATAAAGGCTAGCATACCAAAAGCTTTCTTTACCACCCTATCTATATGAGATTCTACCTTCAAGGAACTATGCACGGTTATTCCCAGATCCCTCTGTTCAACTGTATTCTTCAATTCCCTACCGTTTACCATGTACGTCCTATTTTGATTTGTCCTGCCAAGGTGTAGCACCTCACATTTATCAGCATTAAACTCCATCTGCCATCTTTCAGCCCATTTTTCCAACTGGCCTAAATCACTCTGTAGACTTTGGAAATCCTCTTCATTATCCACAACACCCACTATCTTGGTATCATCTGCATACTTACTAATCCAATTTACCACCCCTTCATCCAGATCATTCATGTACATGACAAACAACAAAGGATCCAACACAGATCCCTGAGGCACCCCACTAGTCACCTGCCTCCAACCCGACAAACAGCCATCCACCATTACCCTCTGGCTTCTCCCATTCAGCCACTGTTGAATCCATCTTGCTATTCCTGCATTTATACCCAACAGTTGAACCTTCTTAACCAACCTTCCATGAGGAACCTTGTCAAAGGCCTTACTGAAGTCCATATAGACAACATCCACTGCTTTACCCTCGTCAATTTCCCTAGTAACCTCTTCAAAAAAATTCAAGAAGATTAGTCAAACATGACCTTCCAGGCATAAATCCATGTTGACTGTTCCTAATTAGACCCTCTTTATCCAGATACTTATATATATTATCTCTAAGTAGCTTTTCCATTAATTTGCCCACCACTGAAGTCAAACTAACTGGTCTATAATTGCTAGGTTTACTTTTAGAACCCTTTTTAAACAATGGAACAACATGCGCAGTACGCCAATCCTCGGGGACTATTCCAGTTTCTAATGACATTTGAAATATTTCTGTCATAGCCCCGGCTATTTCTACACTAACTTCCCTCAATGTCCTAGGGAATATCCTGTCAGGACCTGGAGACTTATCCACTTTTATATTTTTCAAAAGTGCCAGTACTTCTTTTACTTTGAAACTCATAGTATCCATAGCTACTCTACTAGTTTCCCTTACCTCACATAATTCAATATCCTTCTCCTTGGTGAATACCGAAGAAAAGAAATTGTTCAATATCTCCCCCATCTCTTTTGGCTCTGCAGATAGCTGTCCACTCGGTCTCTCCAATGGACCAATTTTATCCCTTGTTATCCTTTTGCTATTAACATAGCTGTAGAAACCCTTTGGATTTACTTTCACCTTACTTGCCAAAGCAACCTCATATCTTCTTTTAGCTTTTCTAATTTCTTTCTTTAGATTCTTTTTACATTCCTTATACTCCTCAAGCACATCATTTACTTCATGCTGCCTATAATTATTGCAGATCTCCCTCTTTTTCCGAACAAGATGTCCAATTTCCCTTGAAAACCAGGGCTCTTTCCAATTTTTACTGGTTCCTTTCAACCGAACAGGAACATAAAGATTTTGTACTCTTAAAATTTCCCCTTTAAATGTCCTCCATTTCTCCTCTACATCTTTCCCATAAAACAAAATGTCCCAGTTCACTCCTTTTAAATCATCTCGCATCTCGTTAAAGTTAGCCTTTCTCCAATCAAAAATCTCAACCCGAGGCCCAGTTCTGTCCTTCTCCATAATTATATTGAAACTAATGGTATTGTGATCACTGGACCCGAAGTGCTCCCCTACGCATACCTCCACCACCTGTCCCGTCTCATTTCCTAACAGGAGGTCCAGCACTGCCCCTCCTCTAGTAGGCACCTCTATGTATTGCTGCAAAAAACTATCCTGCACACATTTTACAAACTCCAAACCATCCAGCCCATTTACAGAATGTGTTTCCCAGTCTATGTGTGGAAAGTTGATATCTCCCACAATCACTACCTTGTGCTTACTACTAATATCTGCTATCTCTTTACATATTTGCTCTTCCAATTCTCGTTCCCCATTTGGCGGTCTATAATATACCCCTATAAGTGTTGCTACACCTTTCCCACTTCTAAGTTCCACCCAAATAGCCTCCCTAGATGAGCCCTCCAATCTATCCTGCCAAAGCACTGCTATAATATCTTCCCTGACTAGCAATGCAACACCTCCACCTCTTGCCCCTCCAATTCTATCACACCTGAAGCAACGAAATCCTGGAATATTTAGTTTCCAATCACAGCCCTCCTGCAACCATGTTTCACTGATCGCCACAACATCATACTTCCAGGTGTCTATCCAGACTCTAAGCTCATCCACCTTTCTTACAATGCTCCTAGCATTAAAATATGCACATTTAAGAAACCCCCCATCTCTTATTCTCTGTTTATTTCCTTTTTTTTCTTTCTCCTCTTGTGTCCGAGTGCTTCCCTTTTCTGCTTCCTGCCTCCCATTCTGTCTACTAGCTTTTGCTATTTGCATCCCTCGCCCCAACCATTCTAGTTTAAAGTCTCCCCAGTGGCCTTTGCAAATTTCCCCGCCAGGATATTGGTCCCCCTCGAGTTCAAGTGCAACCCATCCTTTCTGTACAGGTCCCACCTACCCCAAAAGAAGTCCCAATGATCCAGAAACTTGAATCCCTGCCCTCTGCACCAGTCTTTCAGCCAAGCATTTATCCTCCACCTTGCTTCATTTCTACTCTCACTGTCACGTGGCACAGGCAGTAATCCTGAGATTGTTACCTTTTTGGTCCTTTTCCTCAACTCTCCTCCCAAGTCCTTAAATCCTCCCTTCAGGACCTCTTCTCTTTTTTTACCTATGTCATTGGTACCTATATGTACCACGACCTCAGGCTCCTCTCCCTCTGATTTGAGGATATCTTGGACACGTTTAGACACGTCCAAGACCTTGGCACCAGGGAGGCAGACCACCATCCTGGTCTCCCGACTGCGTCCACAGAATCGCCTATCCGACCCCCTAACAATAGAGTCCCCAATTACTATTGCCCTCCTCTTTTTTTCCCTACCTTTCGGAGTAACAGGGGCGGTCTCTGTGCTGAAGGCCCGTCCGCTGTCGCTACCCCCGGGTAGGCTGTCACCCCCATCCGTACTCAAACAGGAGTACTTATTTGCCAGGTGTACTGACATTGGAGTACTCACTTGTTCATGCCTCTGCCCCTTGCCCTTCCTTAGTGTGACCCACATGTCTCTCTCCTGTGGTTTTGGAGTGACCACCTCCCTATAACTCTCCTCTATCACCTTTTCACTCTCCCTGACCAGGCAGAGGTCATCGAGCTGCTGCTCCAGGATCCTAATACGGTCCCTTAGGAGCCCCATCTCTCTGCACCTGACGCAGATGTGGACGTCAAGAGGGCCATCCGACACCATGACCTCCCACATCTGACATGCAGTACAGTACACTGCTCTGGCTGACATTCTCTCGCCTTACCCTGGATCCGATATCAGTATAATATAATGGAAACTGCTGTGAGAAATCAGCAGGTATCTGACTCAAACAGCAGCTCCCTCTTGACCTTTAACCTACACCTTTATTATGCAAACCAAAAGCACTGCACCTTTACTCACCCACTGTACCTTTACTCACCCACTGTACCTTTACTCACCCACTGTACCTTTACTCACCCACTGTACCTTTACTCACCCACTATACCTTTACTCACCCACTGTACCTTTACTCACCCACTGTACCTTTACTCACCCACTGTACCTTTAACCAGAAAGCAGAAATACTAACCAGAGGTTCCACCCAATCAGCTGCTTCCTCTCGTCTGCTTCCACCAATCAGCGGCTTCCACCAGAAACCTCCCTGTTCAGAATGGAATGTTCCGGATTTCGGTAAGCTCCTGACCCTCCTCCACTCGCACCAACGGTCTCGGGCCTCTGGCACTCTGGCATAACCCCTGGCACTCATTCTAATCAAGAATCTATCTATTTCCACCTTCAAAATATTCAATGACTTGGCCTCCACAGCTGCCTGTGGTAATGAATTCCACAGATTCACCACCCTCTGGCTAAAGACATTCCTCCTCATCTCCTTAAAGGAATGTCCTTTAATTCTGAGGCTCTGGTCCTAGATCAGGGATTGCCAACCTTTTTCATCCCATTTACCCCTGGCAACTTTAATAACACATCACAATATTATTTCACCTATTTATGGACAACTAATGATGAACAGTGTACCAGAACCAAACATATGTTAACACCTCAGGTAACATTGACCCCTCGCTCATAAGTTACAGGAGCAGAATTAGGCCATTCGGCCAATTAAGTCTATTCCACCATTCAGTAATGGCGGATCTATCTTTCCCTCTCAACCCCATTCTCCTGCCTTCTTCCCATAACCCCTGGCACTCATTCTAATCAAGAATCTATCTATTTCCACCTTCAAAATATTCAATGACTTGGCCTCCACAGCTGCCTGTGGTAATGAATTCCACAGATTCACCACCCTCTGGCTAAAGACATTCCTCCTCATCTCCTTAAAGGAATGTCCTTTAATTCTGAGGCTCTGGTCCTAGATCAGGGATTGCCAACCTTTTTCATCCCATTTACCCCTGGCAACTTTAATAACACATCACAATATTATTTCACCTATTTATGGACAACTAATGATGAACAGTGTGCCAGAACCAAACAGTCAGTCAAAGTTAAAAAGTATGTACAAATCCAGAATCAATAAATGTGCCCCAGGCTGGGAAGGTGAAATGTACCCTCTGGGGTAAATTGACCCCAGGCTGGGAACCCTTGTCCAACACTCTCCCATGAGTGGAAACATCCTATCCACATCCACACTGTCCAAACCTTTTGGTGTATTTCAATGAACTCCAGCGAGTACAGGCCCACTGCTGTCATAAACGCTCATCATAGGTTAACCCACTCATTCCTGGGATCATTCTTGTAAATCTCCTCTGGACCCTCTCCATAGCCAGCACATCCTTCATCAGATATTATGCCCAAAATTGCACACAATACTCCAAATGTGGCCTGACCAGTGCCTGATAGAGCCTCAGCATTACATCCCTGTTTTTGTATTCTAGCCCACTTGAAATAAATGCCAGCATTGCTTTTGCCTTCTTTATCACCGATTTGTCTTGCAGATTACCTTTGAGGGAATCCTGCACCAGAACTCCCAACTCCCTTTGATTTCTGGATTCTCACACAATTTAGAAATTAGTCTGTGCCTTTTTTCCCCATTCATCTTTCTCTCAAACTTACACCATCCCTTGAACTCCAGTTTTTAAACATCTGTTTATTATTCACTCTGCCATAATTGGTTGCTGGCATCCTTATCCATCTCAATTAGCTCCCATCCCCCACATATGCTGTTTAAGAAGCAACTGCAGATGCTGGAAAATCGAAGGTAGACAAAAGTGCTGGAGAAACTCAGCGGGTGCCACAGCATCTATGGAGCAGAGGAAATAGGCCACGTTTCGGGCCAAAACCTTTCTTCAGACTGATATCTGAAGGGGGGGGGGGATGGGGAGAAGGAAGGACAAGGAAGAGGAGGAGCCAGAGGGCTGAGGGAGAGCTCAGAAGGGGAGGAGGAGACAGCAAGAGCTACCGGAAATTGGAGAAGTCAATGTTTATGCCGCTAGAGTACAAACTGCCCAAGCAGAATAGGAGATGCTGCTCCTCCAATTTCCAGTGGTGCTCACTCTGGCCATGGAGGAGGCCCAGGACAGAAAGGTCGGATTCGGAATGGGAGGGTTTTGCAGTTTTCCTTGCAACCGCAGGAGATCCTACACTTGTCACTTTACCTCCCCCTCGACTCCATTCAAGGACCCAAGCAGTCGTTCCAGTTGCGACAGAGGTTCACCTGCACCTCCTCCAACCTCATCTATTGCATCTACTGCTCTAGATGTCAGCTGATCTATATCGGTGAGACCAAGCGTAGGCTTGGCGATCGTTTCGCCGAACACCTCTGCTCGGTCTGCATTAACCAACCTGATCTCCCTGTGGCTCAGCACTTCAACTCCCCCTCCCATTCCGAATCCGACCTTTCTGTCCTAGGCCTCCTCCATGGCCAGAGTGAGCACCACCGGTAATTGGAGAAGCAGCACCTCATATTCCGCTTGGGCAGTTTGCACCCTAGTGGCATAAACATTGACTTCTCCAATTTCCGGTAGCCCTTGCTGTCTCCTCCTCTCAGCTCTCCCTCAACCCTCTGGCTCCTCCTTTTCTTTCTTCTACCCACCCCCCACCCCCCCTACATCAGTCTGAAGAAGAGTTTCGGCCCAAAACGTTGCCTGTTTCCTCCACTCCATAGATGCTGCTGCATCCCACTGAGTTTCTCCAGCACTTTTGTCTATCCCACATATGCTGAATCCTCCTTAGTTTAGTTTTAGAGATATAGCGTGGAAACAGGCCCTTCGGCCCACCGAGTCCACGCTGACCAACGATCACCCTCACGCTAGTTCTATGTTATTCCATATGCTTAGGGACAATTCAAAGAAGCCAATTACATCAGACTGCTGCCTCACAGCGCCAGAGGCCCGGGTCAGTTTAGTTTATTGTCACGTGTACCTCGATACAGTGAAAAGCTTTTTGTTGCATGCTTATCCAGTCAGCCGAAAGACAATATATGATTACAATCGAGCCATTTACAGTGTCCAGATTCATGATAAGGGAATAATGTTTCGTGCAAGATAAACTCAGTAAAGTCCGATCAAGGATAGACCAAGGGTCATCAATAAGGTAGATAGTAGTTCAGCACTGCTCTCTGGTTGGGGTAGGATTGTTCAGTTGCCTGATGACAGCTGGGAAGAAACTGTCCCTGAATCTGTGCATTTTCACACTTCTATACCTTTTGCCTGATGTGGCCAGGATTTGACTCATCCTTGATTATGCTGCTGGCCTTGCCGAGTCGAGGAATGTGTTTGATGCTGACCTTGAGTGCTGCATGTGTGTGTGGAGTTCGCATGTTCTCCCTGTGACCATGTGCCTTCTCCGGCTGTGTGTGTTTGTCTGTCTGTCTGTCTGTGTGTGTCTGTCTGCGTGTGTGTCTGTCTGTGACCACATGGCTTCTCCAGATGTGTGTGCTGATGATTGTGCTCCCTACTTGCAGGCTCTTTCAAGGGTCGGAGGTCATCAGGAACAGCACTCCCAAGAACAGCGAGCAGTCCGAGTCCCAGCCCAGCAGCAGCTCTGGGGAGAGCATACACTCCGTCAACTTTTGTTCATCCGCCCACAACATCAAAGACACCTGCACAATGCCCACCGACACGCCTGCCGACAGGGCCACCAACATGGCCACTGACAGGGCCACCGACACGGGCACTAACACGCCTGCTGACACGTCCACCGACACGGGCACTAACACGCCTGCCGACAGGGCCACCAACACGCCCGCCGACATGGCCACCAACACGCCCGCCGACACGGCCACCAACACGCCCGCCGACACGGGCACCGACACGCCTGCTGACAGGCCCACCAACATGCCTTCCGACACGCCCGCCGACACCCCTGCTGACACGGCCACCGACACGCCTGCTGACACGGCCACCGACACGCCTGCTGACACGGCCACCGACACGCCTGCTGACAGGGCCACCAACATGCCTTCCGACACGGCCACCGACACGGGCACCGACACACGCGCCGACACGGCCGATGAGACTTCCGCCAACATGGCCACCAACGCGGCCGATGACACGGCCACCAACATGGCCGATGACACGGCCACCAACGCGGCCGACAACGCGGCCGACAACGCGGCCGACAACGCGGCCGCCAACACGTCCGCCGACAAGTCCGACGACACGTCCGCCGACACGGCCAACAACACGCTCGCCAATGCAGCCGATGACACGGTCACCAACGAAGCCGACGACATGGTCACCAAGAAAGGCACATAGAAAGAGCAGCACTCTCACTCACTCACACTTCACTCGCCCATTCACTCTCACTCGCTCTCCCTCACTCACTTACCTACCCACACTCACTCCTCTCTCTCACTCTTCACTCACACTCTCACTACCATTCACTCACTCTTCACTCACTCACCCACTCACTCTCATTCTCACTCACTCACTCACCCACTCACTGTCACCCCGTGTGCAGACGTGGCATCGAAGGATGAGATGCCGAAGCGAAGAAGTGGAAGCTAAATAAAGGAACGGAAACAATGCCGTAAAGCCAAATAACCAAAAGAGCGCAAGGCCAAAAAGCCAAAAAACCGAACGGACGCGATGCCGAAAAGCCAAATAACCAAAAGGGTGAGACACCTAAGAGCTGACTAACGGAACATAAACGACGATGAAAAGCCAACTCACTGAAAGGGCGGATCGCCGAAAAGCCAAATAACCAAAAGGGCGGGACATCTAAAAGCCAACTCACCGAACGAACGCATCACCAAAAAGCCAAATAACAAACATGACGTCAGCGGGCGGGTGGAACTTGTCAGCGATTGGTCCAGACTCTCGAGTCCATCACATCACTGGCCGGGGGAGATGGGAGGGTGGGGATCATTTTTTAATTTTCCTTCACCGCTTTTGGACTTTCCTAAATATAAAATAAAACCTTGTGTGATTGGAACTTTCGGTTGATTATACAAAATAATAATCTAATTTGGTTCCATAGATATTTACACCAACTGTAACAGTCATATTTTGACTATCACAATACATTTACATACACTACCGTGCATCTTGAAAGCCACTGGTCTTTTGCGTGTGAATCGAGAAACCAGACGAATAAAAATACTTTTTGTTCAAGATTCCCTTAGCTTGCTGAGGTGGTTCAGTGATATGAGTAAGTGTGAATCGGCGTGAGTTAGTGTCAGTGTGCACGTCCAAGAGATGGGAAGTGTCCACACTACGCTGTCTTGGGCCTTTATTACCAGTAAGCAGAATTATTCGAACTTCCTTTTTATTACGTATTTACTTCTAATTAAAAAAATTATTAAAAAAAAAAGAATTGTTGGAACTTGCGTGGACCTCCAGCTGAGGTGGAGCTCGGCCGTTGCCAGACAGCGCTGACTCCGGGAAGAGAGTGCGGGCTGTCACAAAGGATGCGCTCCTTTGGCAGCTTACACCTTGGTGCTCGGGTACAGAGTGCCCAGTGTCACCCTCCAGCCCCGGGTATTCTTGTGTGGGAAGATACTGCTGGTGCTGGTACACACTGACAATTAGACACAAAATGCTGGAGTAACTCAGCGGTACAGACCTCATCTATGGATAGAAGGAATGGGTGACTTTTCGGGTAGAGACCCTTCTTCAGACAATCACAAATGCTCTCACCGACGAGACTTCAGTTGACTCTGATGGGTCTTGAACCGAAACGTCACCCATTTCCTCTTTCCAGAGATACTGCCTGTCCCGTTGTGTAAGCGGCCAAATGAGCTCAACCTTTGGGACAGTCCACTCTCTCTTCTCTGGGTCAGTGCTGTCCGGCCACGGCCGCCCACCACCTCAGCTGGGGGTCAACAGAGGTTTGAAGAATTCTGCTCACTGGGAATAAAGACACGAGGCAGCGCAGCGTGGACATTTCCCATCTCTCGGGCGTGCACGCTGACACTAACTCACGCCGATTCACACTTACTCATATCAGTGAGCTGACTCGGCGACTAAGATATTCTTTAAAAATCTGTCATAATTTTTGTCTGGTTTTTCGATTCGCACCCAAAAGGACCAGTGGCCTTCAAGATGCACGGTAGTGTACGTAAATGTATTGTGGTAGTCAAAATATCATTATTACAGTTGGTGTAAATATTAATGGAACCCATTTGGATTATTATTTTGTTAAAGAAACTGAAAGTTCCAATCACACGAGGTTTTATTTTATATTTAGGAAAGACCAAAGGCAGCGAAGGAAAATTAAAAATGATCCCCACTCTTCCGTCTCCCCCGGCCAGTGATGTGATGGACGCGGGGTTCTGGACCAATCGCTGATAAGTCCCAGCCCCCGGTGAAATCATGTCCATTATTTGGCTTTTCGCCGTCGTTTCCGTTCAGTTATTTGGCTTTTAGGCGTCTCGCCCTTTCAGTTATTTGGCTTTTCGGCGTTGTTTCCGTTCGGTGAGTTGGCTTTTAGGCGTCTCGCCCTTTCAGTTATTTGGCTTTTCGGCCTTGCGCCCTTTCAGTTATTTGGCTTTTCGGCGTTGTTTCCGTTCGGTTATTTGGCTTCCACTTCTTTGCTTCGGCATCTTGTCCTTCGACACCACGTCCGGGTACCCCTCACCCACCCACTTCTCACTCACTCACTCTCTCACTCTTCACTCACCCAAACACTCACTCTCACTCACTCTCTCACTCACTCTCACTCGCCTACTCACTCCCACTCTCTCTCACCCAATCACTGTCTCTCTCACTGTCTCTCTCACTCACACGCAAACTCACTCATTTTCAAACTCACTCACTCCCACTCTCGCTCACCCACTCACTCTCACTCGCTCGGTCTAATTCACACTCTCTCACTCACACACTCACTCACTGTCACTCACTCCCACTCTCTCACACACACTCACCCAATCACTGTCGCTCTCACTCGCAGGCACGCTCACTCATTTTCACTTACACTCTCGCTCACCCACTCACTCGCTCTAATTCACTCACTCACTCATTCACACTCTTCACTCACTCTCTCACACTCACTCTCTCACACTTACTCTCTCACACTCACCCTCACTCACTCTCTCACTCTCACTCTTCACTCACTCTGTCACTCACCCACTCACACTCTCACCCACTCACTCACACTCTTCACTCATTATATTACTCACCCACTCATTCTCACAAACTCACTCTCGCTCACTTCACGTAGCCCACACTCTCTCACTCTTCACTCACTCATTCCAAGTCACTTTTTGCTCACTCACCTACTCACACTCTCTAACCCACTCGCATTCACTCAAACACGCCCACTTGCTCTCACTCTCACTAACTCGTACCTACTCTTACCCACTCTCTCACTCACCCACACTCTCACCCACTTACTTGATCTTCACTCACTCACCCACATAGTCACTCACTCTCACTCTCACTTCACTCATTCACTCTCACTCACCCCCACTCTCACGCACTCTCTCACCCACTCTCACTCACCCACTCACACTCACTAGCTCACCCACTCACGCTTATGCACTTACTATCATTCACTATCACTCAATATTACTCATTCACTGACTCTCACTCTCTCACCCACTCTCACTCACTCTCACTCACCCACTCTTACTCTCTGTTGCACTATCATCCACTCACTCTTCACTCACTCACTCACAAACCCACTCACTCTCACTCACTCACTAATTTTCTCACTCTCATGCACACCCACTCTCACATTGTCACTCACCCACTCTCTCACTCACACTCTTCACTCATTCTCTCACTCACACTCTTCACTCACTCTCACTCACCCACACTCTCATTCAATCTCACTCATCCACTCACTCTTATTCACGCACTCACTATCTCATTGACTCTCACTCAATCTCACCCATTCATTTACTCTCACTCACTCACCCACTCACTCACTCACTCTCACTCATTCACCCACACTCACTCTAAACCACTCACTCATTCTCTCACTCACCCACTCTTACTCACTGTCTCACTCTCACACTCACTCTCGCTCACCCACTCTCACTCTTCACTCACCCACACACTAACCGACTCACTTACACTCACTCACTCTCATTAATTCACTCTTTGCTCACACTCACTCATTGTCTCACTCTCATGCACACTCTCACACTCTAATTCACCCACCCTCACTCACTCTCACTCACACTCTTAACTCACTCTCACTCACTCACACACTCACTACAACTCACCCACTCTTCACTCACTTATTCTCACTCACCCACTCTCACTCTTCACTCACCCACACACTAACCCACTCACTCTCGCACTCACTCTTCACTCACCCACTCACTCTGTCACTCACCCACTCACACTCACTCTCATTAATTCACACTCTTTGCTCACTAACTCACTCACACTCACTCATTGTCTCACTCATGCACACTCTTAGTCTCTCATTCACCTACTCTCTCACTCACACTCTTCACTCACTCACACTCTCACTACCATTCACTCACTCATTTTCACTCACCCTCACACTCACGCGCCCACACTCTCACTCTCACTCACTCCCACTCATCCACTCACTCTTCACTCACCCGCACACTAGCTCACTCTCACTGTCACTCACACTCACACACTCTCTCCCTCACTCACTCACACTCACTCTAACACTCTCACTCACTCGCACTCACTCAATCTCATCGATTCACTGACTCCCACTCACACCCACTATCACTCACTCATACGCACTCACTCAGCCACACTCTCACTCTCACCCACTCATTCTCACTCACTCACTCTTCACTCACCCACACATCCACTCACTCGCACTCACACTCACTGTCTTACTCACCCACTCTCTCTTCACTCACCCACTCGCACTCACTCTTTACTCACACTCACTCACTGTCTCACTGTCATGCACACTCACTCACTCTCGCACTCATTCACCCACTCCCACTCACTCTAACTCACACTCTTCATTCACTCACACTCTAACTTGCTCATCGTCACACTCACCCACTCACACTAACACTCACTCACCATCTCATTCACACTCACCATCTCACTCTCACTCACCCACTTACAGTCACTCACTCTCCCACTCACTCTCACTCACCCATTCACTCATTTGCACTAACGCACACACTCACTCTTCACTCACTCTCACACATTCAACCAGTCACTCACTCTCATGCACTCACCCTAACTCACGCACTCACCCTAACTCACGCACACACACGCACACGCACACGCACACAATCACCCATTCTTTCACCCATTCTCTCTCTCACTCTTCACTCGCCCACACTCACCCACTCACTCGTCACTGACTCACTCACACTCTCACTCACATGTTCACTCTTCACGCACCCTCTCACTGACACTCACCCACACTGTCACTCACTCACTCACACCCACGCACACTCAGTTACTCCCACTCACTCATTGTCTCACTCTCATGCACACTCACACTCTCATTCTCTCACTCTCTCACATTCTTCACTCACTCACGCTCTCTCACTGCCACTGACTCACTCTTCATTCACTGTCTCACTCACCCACTTACGCTCATTCATTCAGTGGCTCTTTACTCACTAGCACCCATTCACACCCACTCACACTCACTCACTCCCATTCACTTACTCTCTCATTCACTCTTACTCAATCTCACCCATTCATTGATTCCCACTCACTCACTCTTACTCACTCTCACCCTCTCTCTCACTCACTCTTTACTCACCCACACACTCACTCGCTCATTGCCTCACTCTCATGCACTCACTCTTACACTCATTCATCCACTCTCTCACGCTGACACTTCACTCTCATTACCATTCACTCTCTCTTCACTCATTCTCACTCACTCTCACACTCACTAACCCACACTCACTCACTCACTATTTCATTCATTCTCACTCACTCCTTGATTCACTGATGCACTCTCTCACTCGCCCACTATCACTCACACGCACTCACTCAGCCACACTCTCACTCACTCTCACCCACTCATTCTCACTCACTCTTCACTCACCGACACACTAACACACCCACTCACTCTCACACACACTCACTGTCTTACTCACCCACTCACTCTTCACTCACCCACTCACACTCACTCACTCTCAGTCACTCAGCCAGTCACAATCACTCACTCTCATTCATTAAGTCACTCTTTACTCACTCACTCTCACCCAATCACTCTCACCCATTCTCTCTCACTTCATTCACTCACCCCCTCACTCTCTCACTCATTCTTCATTGACTCACTCACTGACACACTCTCTCACTCCCTCCCACTCACATGCTCACTCTTAACTCCCCAACTCACTCTCACTCAGTCACCCACTCTCACTCACTCACCCACACTCACCCACTCACACTCTCACTTGCTGTCAATCACCCCTCACTCACTCACTCTCACTCACCCACTCACACTCACCCACACTCACTCTCATTCACCCACTAACTCACTCACTCTCACCCATTCACTCTTCACTCACCCACTCACAACCACTCTTCACTCATTGTCACACTCATACTCCCACTCTTACTCACCGACACTCACTTCACTTACTCACAATCTCTTACCCACTCGCTCTCACTCACTCATTCTTCATTCTCCCACGCACGCACTCACCCACTCCCTCACTCACGCTCTTCACTCACCCTCTCACTCAGTTTCAGTCACGCACACACACTCACTCACTCTCACCCACTCACGCTTCACTCAATCACTCACAATCTTCTCTCACAATCACATTCACTCACCCTCTCACTCTTACTCACCCACTAACTCTCACTCACCCACATACAGTCACTCAGTCTCACACCCACTCTCATTCTCCCACTCACTCTCACTAACCCATTCACTCTCACTCTCGCGCTCACACACTCTTCACTCACTGTGTCACATACATTCAACCACACTCACTCACTCACGCACTCTCACTTAGTCCCACTCACTCTCACACATGCATTCTCACACTCACCCATTCTCACACAACCACTCTCACCCAACCACTCTCACCCACTCTCTCACTTCACTCACTCACACACTCACTCTCTCACTCACTCTTCACTGACTCACTCACTCACACACTCTCCCCCTCTCACTCACATGCTCACTCTTAACACACACTCACTCTCACACTCATTCTTCACTGACACTCACACACTCTCTCCCTCTCACATGCTCACTCTTAACACACACTCACTCTCACTCACTCACTCTCCCACACTGTCTCTCACTCTCACCCACTTGCTGTCAATCACCCCTCACACTCACTCTTCACTCACACTCACTCACCCACTCACACTGACACTGTCAATCACCCCTCACACTCACTCTTCACTCACACTCACTCACCCACTCACTCTAAATCTCATTCACTCACTCACTCTCATCCACACACTCACTGTCACACTCGCTCACTCTCTCACTCACACTCTCACTCCCTCACTCTCACCCATTCACTCTTCACTCACCCACTCGCAACCACTCTTCACTCACTGTCGCACTCATACTCCCACTCTTACTCACCAACATTCACTTCCTCACAATCTCTTACCCACACTCTCACTCACTCACTCTTCATTCTCCCACGCACGCTCTCACCCACTCACACTCTTCACTCACCCTCTCACTCAGTTTCAGTCACTCACGCACTTACTCACTCTCACCCACTCATGCTTCACTCACTCACAATCAATCTTCTCTCACTAACAGTCACACTAACCCACACACTCACATTCACTCACCCACTCTCATTCACCTACTCACTCTCACCCACATTCACTCTCCCACTCAACCACTATTCACTTACTCAAGCTCTCTCACCCACTCACTCGCTCTCACTGACCCACAATCACTCACTCTCACCACGATCAGTCATTCCCACACTCTTCACTCACTCTCACTCACACACTCTCACTCACACACTCTCACTCACTCTCACTCTCCCTCGCTCTTGCTCTTCACTCACCCATAGACTCACTCACCCTCACCCACTCTTCACCCACTTGCCCTCATCAGCTCATTCGCACTCTATCCTGGGCTACGGGTCTCTATCCTGGGCTACAGGTCTTTATCCTGCACTACGGGTCTCTATCCTGCACTACGGGTCTCTATCCCGGGCTACAGGCCCATCCTGGGCTACAGATCTATATCCCGGGCTACAGGCCCATCCTGGGCTACAGGTCTCTATCCTGGGCTACGGGTCTCTATCCTGCACTACGGGTATATATCCTGCGCTACGGGTCTCTATCCTGGGCTACGGGTCTCTATCCTGGACTACCGGTCTATATCCTGGGCTACGGGTCTCCATCCTGGGCTACGGGTCTCCATCCTGGGCTACGGGTCTCCATCCTGGGCTACGGGTCTCCATCCTGGGCTACGGGCTCCATCCTGGGCTACGGGTCTCCATCCTGGGCTACGGGTCTCCATCCTGGGCTACGGGTCTCCATCCTGGGCTACGGGTCTCCATCCTGGGCTACGGATCTCCATCCTGGGCTACGGGTCTCCATCCTGGGCTACGGGTCTCCATCCTGGGCTACGGGTCTCCATCCTGGGCTACGGGTCCCCATCCTGGGCTACGGGTCTCCATCCTGGGCTACGGGTCTCCATCCTGGGCTACGGGTCTCCATCCTGGGCTACGGGTCTCCATCCTGGGCTACGGGTCTCCATCCTGGGCTACGGGTCTCTATCATGGGCTACGGGTCTCTATCCTGGGCTACAGGTCTTTATCCTGCCCTACGGGTCTCTATCCCGGGCTACAGGCCCATCCTGGGCTACAGATCTATATCCCGGGCTACAGGCCCATCCTGGGCTACAGGTCTCTACCCTGGACCACAGGTCTATACCCTGGGCTACGGGTCTATACCCTGGGCTACGGGTCTCTATCCTGGGCTACGGGTCTCTATCCTGGGCTACGGGTCTCTATCCTGGGCTACGGGTCTCTATCCTGGGCTACGGGTCTCTATCCTGGGCTACGGGTCTCTATCCTGGGCTACGGGTCTCTATCCTGGGCTACGGGTCTCTATCCTGGGCTACGGGTCTCTATCCTGGGCTACGGGTCTCTATCCTGGGCTACGGGTCTCTATCCTGGGCTACGGGTCTCTATCCTGGGCTACAAAAGAATAAATCGGGGAAGGTGGTGCATCCATGGATAACAAGGGAAATCAGGGATAGTATAAAAACAAAAGATGAGGCATACAAATTTGCCAGAAAAAGCAGCCTACCGGAGGACTGGGAGAAATTCAGAATCCAGCAGAGGAGGACAAAGGGCTTAATTAGGAAAGGGAAAATAGATTATGAAAGGAAACTGTCAGGGAACATAAAAACTGACTGCAAAAGTTTTTATAGATATGTAAAGAGAAAGAGACTAGTTAAAACAAATGTTGGTCCCTTGCAGTCAGAAACAGGTGAATTGATCATGGGGAACAAGGACATGGCAGACCAATTGAATAACTACTTTGGTTCTGTCTTCACTAAGGAAGACATAAATAATCTGCCGGAAATAGCAGTGGAACGGGGGTCAAATAAGATGGAGGAACTGAGTGAAATCCAGGTTAGCCGGGAGGTGGTGTTGGGTAAATTGAACGGATTGAAGGCCGATAAATCCCCAGGGCCAGATAGTCTGCATCCCAGAGTACTCAAGGAGGTAGCCACAGAAATAGTGGATGCATTAGTGATAATTTTTCAAAATTCCTTAGATTCTGGAGTAGTTCCTGAGGATTGGAGGGTAGCTAATGTAACCCCACTTTTTAAAAAAGGAGGGAGAGAGAAAGCGGGGAATTACAGACCAGTTAGTCTAACATCGGTAGTGGGGAAACTGCTAGAGTCAGTTATTAAAGATGGGATAGCAGTGCATTTGGAAAGTGGTGAAATCATTGGACAAAGTCAGCATGGATTTACGAAAGGTAAATCATGTCTGACAAATCTGATAGAATTTTTCGAGGATGTAACTAGTAGAGTGGATAAGGGAGAACCAGTGGATGTGTTATATCTAGACTTTCAGAAGGCTTTCGACAAGGTCCCGCATAAGAGATTAGCATACAAACTTAAAGCACACGGTATTGGGGGTTCAGTATTGATGTGGATAGAGAACTGGCTAGCAGACAGGAGGCAAAGGGTAGGAGTAAACGGGTCCTTTTCAGAATGGCAGGCAGTGACTAGTGGGGTGCCGCAAGGCTCAGTGCTGGGACCCCAGCTATTTACAATATATATTAATGATTTGGACGAGGGAATTCAATGCAACATCTCCAAATTTGCAGATGATACCAAGCTGGGGGGTATAGTTAGGTGTGAGGAGGATGCTTGGAGGCTGCAGGGTGATTTGGATAGGCTGAGTGAATGGGCAGATGCATGGCAGATGCAGTACAATGTGGATAAATGTGAGGTTATCCACTTTGGTGGCAAAAACATGAGGGTAGACTATTATCTGAATGGTGGCAGATTAGGTAAGGGGGAGATGCAACGAGACCTGGGTGTCATGGTACACCAGTCATTGAAAGTAGGCATGCAGGTGCAGCAGGCAGTGAAGAAAGCAAATGGTATGTTAGCATTCATAGCGAAAGGATTTGAGTATAGGAGCAGGGAGGTTCTACTGCAGTTGTACAGGGTTTTGGTGAGGCCACACCTGGAGTACTGCGTACAGTTTTGGTCTCCAAATCTGAGGAAAGACATCCTTGCCATAGAGGGGGTACAGAGAAGATTCACCAGACTGATTCCTGGGATGTCAGGACTTTCATATGAGGAAAGATTGGATAGACTCGGTTTGTACTCGATGGAATTTAGAAGATTGAGGGGGGATCTTATAGAAACCTACAACATTCTTAAGGGGTTGGACAAGCTAGATGCTGGAAGATTGTTCCCGATGTTGGGGGAGTCCAGAACAAGGGGTCACAGTCTAAGGATAAGGGGGAATTCCTTTAGGACCGAAATGAGGAAAACATTCTTTACACAGAGAGTGGTGAGTCTCTGGAATTCTCTGCCACAGAAGGTAGTTGAGGCCAGTTCATTGGCTATATTTAAGAGGGCGTTAGATGTGGCACTTGTGGCTAAAGGGATCAGGGGGTATGGAGAGAAGGCAGGTACGGGATACTGAGTTGGATGATCCCAGTGATCTAAGAATCTAATCCCTGCCCCCTGCACCAGTTCCTCAGCCACACATTCAGGTCCCATATCTCCCTGTTCCTGCTCTCGCCAGCACGAGGAACTGGAAGCAAACCGGAGATAACAACCCTGGAAGTCCTGCTTTTCAGCATTTTTCCGAGCTCTCTGAAGTCCCACTGCAAAAAATTAATCTCCTTCTTTCCAACATCATTTGTGCCAACATGCACGACCACTTCCGGCTGGTCACCTTCGCCCTTGAGGATTGTCTGCACTCTGTCCGTAACATCCTGGATCCTGGCACCAGGAAGGCAGCACACCATCCTGGAATCCCGTCTGTTGCCGCAAAAACCCCTGTCCGTACCTCCCACAATGGAGTCTCCAACTACAATGGCGTTGCCCGACTTTGGCCTCTGTGGGTTTGGCTCATCAGCCCTTTTTGTTTGGCAAGCCAGTCCGCCGCTCAGTGGGATACCGTCTTCTGTCCCGGCAGCTTCCACGTGGGTGAACCTGTTCACAAGAGGTACAACACCCGGGGACCTTTGCATCCCATGTTTTCCTCCCTTTCTCACCGTCACCCACCTTCTCTCTTCTAGTGCCTTGGGTGTAACAATCTCACTGAAGGACTTGTCGAGAAACGACTCAGTTTCTCGAATGAACCTGAGGTCATCCACTTGTTTCTCCAGTTCCCCAACACGGTCCTTCAGGAGCTGTACCTGGATGCACTTCTCACATTTGTAGCATCCAGAGGCACCAGCAGTGTCCTTGACCTCCCACATACTGCAAGCATCACACTGCATCAGCTTGCTTGACATCTTCTTTTGCCTCGGTCTCGCCCTATCCAGTATTTTGCGCAGCCTCCTCGCCGAAGACTCTCGAGCCAAAGACTCACACTTTACTCACAGGGCACTTCCCTCACTGCCGCTCCCCAAGAGCTGCCTTGCTTATATTGACTGTTCAATTGCCTAATTTACAAACCAAATTCCTCAGTTTTGAGGAACTGCTTTCCCCCTCTGACTCACTGAGAACTCTCCTCCCACTTGGGCTAGAGCCAATCAGTGCTTTCTCCTGCTTCTCTTTGTTGCTGTTGCTTCAAAATCCACGGGAAGACTGAGCGAAGTCTGCCTGTGCTTTGCCTCTCCTTTTTAACTGCTCTCCCCCTCTGACTCACTGAGAACTCTCCTCCCACTTGGGCTAGAGCCAATCAGTGCTTTCTCCTGCTTCTCTTTGTTGCTGTTGCTTCAAAATCCACGGGAAGACTGAGTGAAGTCTGCCTGTGCTTTGCCTCTCCTTTTTAACTGCTCTCCCCCTCTGACTCACTGAGAACTCTCCTCCCACTTGGGCTAGAGCCAATCAGTGCTTTCTCCTGCTTCTCTTTGTTGCTGTTGCTTCAAAATCCACGGGAAGACTGAGTGAAGTCTGCCTGTGCTTTGCCTCTCCTTTTTAACTGCTCTCCCCCTCTGACTCACTGAGAACTCTCCTCCCACTTGGGCTAGAGCCAATCAGTGCTTTCTCCTGCTTCTCTTTGTTGCTGTTGCTTCAAAATCCACGGGAAGACTGAGTGAAGTCTGCCTGTGCTTTGCCTCTCCTTTTTAACTGCTCTCCCCCTCTGACTCACTGAGAACTCTCCTCCCACTTGGGCTAGAGCCAATCAGTGCTTTCTCCTGCTTCTCTTTGTTGCTGTTGCTTCAAAATCCACGGGAAGACTGAGTGAAGTCTGCCTGTGCTTTGCCTCTCCTTTTTAACTGCTCTCCCCCTCTGACTCACTGAGAACTCTCCTCCCACTTGGGCTAGAGCCAATCAGTGCTTTCTCCTGCTTCTCTTTGTTGCTGTTGCTTCAAAATCCACGGGAAGACTGAGTGAAGTCTGCCTGTGCTTTGCCTCTCCTTTTTAACTGCTCTCCCCCTCTGACTCACTGAGAACTCTCCTCCCACTTGGGCTAGAGCCAATCAGTGCTTTCTCCTGCTTCTCTTTGTTGCTGTTGCTTCAAAATCCACGGGAAGACTATGTGCGAGGTCTTCCATCCTCGATAGGTTAGCATCCCGAGCACCTGGAGAAATCCCACATATGTTACGGGGAGAAGGTAAAACTCCAATACAGACAGCGCTGTGTGTAGTGTGGATCGAACCTGGGTCTCTGGCGCTGTAAGGCAGCAGTTCTACCGCGGGTGACGTTTCGGGTCGGGACTCTCCTTCAGACCGAAAATAGAGGGGAGGGAACTGGAGGTAAGAATAGACCAGAAACATAGAAAATAGGTGCAGGAGTAAGCCATTCGACCCTTTCAGCCAGCACCGCCACTTAATATGATCGTGGCTGATCATCCAGAATCAGTACCCTGTTCCTGCTTTCTCCCCATATCCCTTGATTCCATTAGCCCAAAGAGCTAAATCTAACTCTCTTGAACACACGGATCAGTATAGAACAAATCTGGGCCGGCAACAGATGACCAAGGAAGGGTGGAGCCCACAATGGCCCATTGTTGGCTGGGGAAGAGGTGATAACGAAGGGATACAATTAACATTATTTCCGATCCGAAACATTGCCTATCCATGTTCTTGAGAGATACTGTCCTACTCAGATATTTTGTGTAGCAGTCTGAAGAAGGGTCTTGACCTAAAACGTCACCCATTCCTTCTATCCAGAGATGCTGTCTGACCTGCTGAGTTACTGCAGTATCTGAGTTAGTCCAGCATCTGCAGTTCTTTCTTTTCACATTCTCCCTTCTACCCATTCCTCCCCCATTCGCAATTCCTCCGTCTGCACCCAGGATGAGGTGTTCCAGACCAGGGCATCGGAGATGTCCTCATTCTTTAGGGAACTGGGATTCCCCTCATTGATTATAGATGAGGCTCTCACCAGGGTCTCCTCTATATTCCGCAGCTCTGCTTTCACTCCACATCCCCTACTCGTAACAAGGACAGAATCCCCCTTGTCCTCACCTTCCACCCAACCAGCCGTCGCATCTGCGCCCCCACCTTTACCTCCTTTCCCCATTTTGTACCGACATTTGATACAGTAATATTTAAAAGATGTAGGAAGGAACTACAGATGCTGGTTTACATCGAAGATAGACACAAAAAACAACGGGTCAGACAACATCTCTGGAGAAAAAGAATAGGTGACATTTTGGGTCCAGACCCTTCTTCGGACTCAAGTCTGTTGCCATCTGTAAAACATCTGTCATGTTTCAAAGGTAGACTTCCAAAATATATTGGACATTTGGGCACAATTCCAGAAAATTTAGCTTAGAGGTACAGTGCGGAAACAGGCCCTTCAGCCCACCTAGTCCCTGCCGACTAGCGATCACCCGCACACTAATACTAATACGAGCCCACACACCAGGGACAATTGACCATTTTAACGGAGCCAATTAAGCTACAAACTTGTACATCTTTGGACAGTGGGAGGAAACCAGAGCCCCCAGAGAAAACCCACGCGGTCACGGGCCGAACGTACAAACTCCGTACCAACAGGACCCGTAGTCAGAATCAAACCTGGGTCACTGTGAGGCAGCAACTCAACCGCTGTGCCATCCCTGAATGTATCCAACTGTAAATCCTTGGTACACAAAAGGCTGGAGAAACTCAGCGGGTGCAGCAGCATCTAAGGAGCGAAGGAGATAGGCAACGTTTCGGGCCGAAACCCTTCTTAATCCTTGGTGTTGTACCTGAATGAGCTTTCCAATTACACAGAGCGGCGTTCTCTGTTACAGGATTCTCAGTAGGATTTGCATTAGAGTGCAACGATTTCTGGCTGCCCATTGCTATGAATCCAGCTGTTTTCCTTGCTGGTTCTGGTTAGACAGATGTTCCCCAAAAATAGTCTAATGACCCAAATGAATTGGGGAAGTGATATTCACAACAATTCCAGAAATCAGTTTAGCGTTTTGATTAATATGTTCTTTTAAACATGATTAGTGGTGGAATGTGCAACTTCTCACGTATGGTCTGTAAACTCTTCCTATATTGTGATCTAATTATGCTTCTAAACTGCTAGCCAAACAGTGTTTAATCCCGATGAACACTGAAATGTTCAAAAGATGCTGATGCAAAATGTCACAAAAGTCATGCTACATACCTTTTAGTTTTGCTTCTAGAGATACAGCGTAGAAACGGGACCTTCGGCCCACCGAGTCCACGCCAACCAGCGATCACCTGTACACTAGTACTATCCTACACACTAGGGCCAATTTACAGAAGCCAATAATTTGCACATCTTTGGATGCCCATTCTAATGACTTTGCCGGCCCATTCCTTCCACAGATGCTGCCTGACCTGCTGAGTTACTCCAGCACTTTGTATTTTGCTCAAGATTCCAACATCAGCATTCCCTGTGTTCCCATCTTATTTTCACTTGGTTCTCAGCTACATTAAAACTTTTAGACTTTGGAGATGACTCCACCTTATTTTCTCTTACATCTTCAAGCTTTGCAAAGCCAAATAATTAGTTTAGTTGAGTGGTTCAGCGTGGAAACAGGCCCTTCGGCCCACCGAGTCCGTGCCAGCCAATGATCATTCTACACACTAGGGACGATGTACAGAAGCCAATTAACCTACAAACCTGCATGTCTTTGGGATGTGGGAGGAAACCGGTGCGCCCGGAGAAAACCCACGTGGTCATGGGGAGAACATACGAACTCCATACAGACAGCACCCGTAGTCAGGATCGAACCAAAGGTTCTTAATGATAGACACAAAGTGCTGGAGTAACTCAGCGGGTCAGGCAGCATCTCTGGAGAACATGGATAGGTGACGTTTCACAGAGTGCTGGAGTAACTCAGCGGGTCAGGCAGCATCTGTGGAGAACATGGATAGGTGACGTTTCACAGAGTGCTGGAGTAACTCAGCGGGTCAGGCAGCATCTGTGGAGAACATGGATAGGAGACGTTTCGCAGAGTGCTGGAGTAACTCAGTGGGTCAGGCAGCATCTGTGGAGAACATGGATAGGTGACGTTTCACAGAGTGCTGGAGTAACTCAGCGGGTCAGGCAGCATCTGTGGAGAACATGGATAGGTGACGTTTCACAGAGTGCTGGAGTAACTCAGCGGGTCAGGCAGCATCTGTGGAGAACATGGATGGGGACGTTTCAGATCAGGACCCTTCTTCGGACTGATTGAGGGTGGGAGGGGATGGATTGGAAGCAAGAAGTGACCAGGACAAATCAGGACCGGCAACAGATTACCTCAGGCAAAGAGGATCCCTCATGCTGAAACATAGAAAATAAGTGCAGGAGTCGGCCATTTGGCCCTTCGAGCCAGCATCACCATTCAATATGATCATGGCTGATCATCCAGAATCAATGCCCTGTTCCTGATTTCTCCCCATATCTCTTGATTCTGTTAGCTCTTATAGCTATATCTAACTGAAAAGCTGATTATCTGCTAGGGATGGTGTGAATCTGTGGAATATATTGTGAACTGTGGAACTGGTTAACTGACTTTTAGTGCAGGAAGGGGGTGGGAGGGAGGAGAGGAGGAAGGGGAGCATATGTAGAAGTTACATTCACTCAGAGAATCCAATGTTTACATCACTGGGTAGTGAGTTGTTCCTCCATGTTGTACAGCCTCAATATGGCAAAGGAGGAGGCCCGGGACACATTTCTTAAAGGCACACACATGCCGCAGGTAGAACAATGGAAGATAGAATATATTCCTCACCAGTGTGAGGTGAAGTACTTGGTGAGGGCTATTCAGGGTGGGACATTCGTAGGGAATGGTGGATTCCAAACGTGTATTGAGGAATGCGGACTTTGGAGTATGAGGATCCTTGAAATTGGCAACATTTAAGGTGGTAAAGAAGGCATGCAGGATATTTACCTTCAATATCTGTTATCTCCACTACTGATTTTCCAGCATCCTTGGTTCCAGAGCCTTTCTGGATTATCTGTTTTGCCGGACTAACAGTGAAGAGGTTTTTTGGTGTGGGCTAACCAGTCAGTGGAAAGGTGATACATGAATCTTAGAATACATACATCTTAGAATAAAGGGGAGGCCATTTAAGACTGAGGTGAGAAAAAACATTTTCACCCAGAGAGTTGTGAATGTGGAATTCCCTGCCACAGAGGGCAGTGGAGGCCAAAACACTGGATGGATTTAAGAGAGAGTTAGATAGAGCTCTTGGGGCTGGTGGAATCGAGGGATATGGAGAGAAGGCAGGCACGGGTTATTGATTGGGGACGATCAGCCATGATCACAACGAATGGCGGTGCTGGCTTGAAGGGCCGAATGGCCTCCTCCTGCACCTATTTTCTATGTTTCTATGATAACAATCAAGCCGCTCACAGACAAAGGATAAAGGTTATAAAGCGTTGCCTATTTCCTTCGCTCCACAGATGCTGCTGCACCCGCTGAGTTTCTCCCGCACTTTTGTCTACCGTAAAGGTTATAACGTTTAGTGCAAGATAAAGTGAAATAAAGTCTTATTATAAATAGTTCAAAGGTCTTCAATGAGGTAGATGGGAGCTCATGACCGCTCTCTAGTTGGTGATAGGATGGTTCAGTTGGCTGATAACAGCTGGGAAGAAACCAGTCCCTGAATCTGGAGGTGTGAGTTTTCACACTTGTCTAATGGGAGAGGGGTGAAGAGGAAGTGAACGGGGATGAGACTGGTCCTTGATGATGTTGCTGGCCTTGCCGAGGCAGCCTGAAGTGTAGATGGAGTCAATGGAAGAGAGGTTAGTTTGTGTGATGGTCTGGGCTACGTCCACAACTCTCTGCAGTTTCTTGTGGTCTTGGATGGAGCTGTTCCCAAACTCTGCTGTGATGCATCCCGATAAAATGCTTTCTACGGCGCATCTGTAGAAATTGGAGAGATATCAGATAACCAAAGTCAGCCTCATCTGAAAATGTAATTCATTATTTACCGCGTCTTTAACTAAAATTGTTTACCAATCTGAGATCTTTCTAAAATCCAATGGGCTGATACGAGCCGGATGCCTTCACAATGCCTCTGCTCCTCGCAGCCAGATGTGCAGAGGTTTCAACGCGCAGCCTGCTGGCCACTCTTTTCCACGAGCTACGAGTTATGTGGCCCAGTCCCCCCCCCCCCAGGGCTCTGGATTGATGCCGCTAAACACGTGCTTAAGTCCACCCCCCCGTGTTTCGCCCCCACAACCTCTCCCCCCCCATCGGTGTCCTCCCACCATTCCCCCAATCCCTCATCCCCCCTGTCCGTGTCCATCCCCTGTGTTTCCACCCCCAACCTCTCGTCCCCCCCCATCCGTGTCCTCCCACCATCCGCCCAACCTCTCGTCCCCCCTCATCCGTGTCCTCCCACCATCCGCCCAACCTCTTGTCCCCCCCGTCCCCGACCCTCCTCCCCCCGGCCCCTCCTTACGTGTGTGGGTGAAGCCCCCGGTGAAGCAGGTGCGTGCAGCCTCCAGCTCACCACGTTTCCAGTAGACGTCGCCTAGATGGTTCCTGGCCTCCAGCAGCTCCGGCCGCAGCTTGACGGCCCGGGACAGGGCGGTCTCCACCTCACTGCTCCCCTCCGGCAGCACGTCCAATGCCTTTATTACCCTCACCAGCAGCACGCTGGCCTAGTGCCCGCTCCGCTCCGCTCCACCCTGTGGTGGCACCAACACGAAGGTAGATTATAGACAATAGACACTAGGTGCAGGAGGAGGCCATTCAGCCCCTCCAGCCAGCACCACCATTCAATGTGATCATGGCTGATCATCCCCAATCACGTTATCCACTTTGGTAGCAAAAACAGGAAGGCAGATTATTATCTGAATGGTGTCAAGTTGGGAAAAGGAGAAGTACAACGTGATCTGGGGGTCCTATTTCACCAGTCACTGAAAGTTAGCATGCAGTTACAGCAGGCAGTGGAGAAAGTGAATGGCATGCTGGGCCTCAAAGCAAGAGGGCCAGCGTGGGCCACTATTCAGATAATAATCTGCCTTCCTGTTTTTGCTACCAAAGTGGATAACCTGATTAGTATCGGAGCAAAGGGGTCCTGCAGTTGAACAGGACCCTGGTCAGACAACACTTGGAGTATTGTGTGCAGATTTGGTCCCCTAATTTGAGGCAGGACATTCTTGCTATTGAGGGAGTGCAGCGCAGGTTCACAAGGTCAATTCCCAGGATGGCCGGACTGTGATATGCTAACAGAATGGAGCGACTGGGCTTGTATATATGCTAGAATTTAGAAGGATGAGTTGGGGGTCTTATTGAAACATATAAGATTATTAAGGGATTGGACACGCAAGAGGCAGGAAACATGTTCCCGATGTTGGGGGAGTCCAGAACCAGGGGCCACAGTTTAAGAATAAGGGGTAAGCCATTTAGAACAGAGATGAGGAAACACTTTTTCACCCAGAGAGTTGTGAGTCTGTGAAATTCTCTGCCTCAGAAGTTGGCCAATTCTCTGGATGTTTTCAAGAGAGAGCTATATAGAGCTTTTAAAGATAGCGGAGTCAAGGGATATGGGGAGAAGGCAGGAACCGGGTTCTGATTGGGGATGATCAGTCATGATCACATTGAATGGCGGTGCTGGCTCGAAGGGCCGAATGGCCTTCTCCTGCACCTAGTGTCCATTCTCACATGCACACACACACACACACACACACACACGGGGTGAGTCAGGCAGGGGGGAGAGGGGGGTGAGAGGGGGAGAGGACGTGAGAGGGGGAGAGGGGGAGAGGGGGAGAGGGGGAGAGGGGGGAATGGGGGGTGGGGGAATGAGGGGGGGAGGTTCTCCCTACCCTCCAGGTTGCCGAGGGCCTCCAGCTCTCGGTGGAGCATTCCTGCAGCTGTCGCTGCCTCTCCCCCCCCCCCCCCCATCCCTCCGTCTAGAAGAAGATGTCACGGAACATGTAGAGCTGCTCCACCTGCTTCTGTGTGTGTGTGTGTGTGTGGGGGGGGGGGGGGGGGTAGAGAAGGGGAGGGGACACAACCTGACTGTTCCACCCCCCACACTGTCCCCACTCCCCCCACACTGTCCCCACTCCCCCCCACACAGTCCCCACTCCCCCCACACTGTCCCCACTCCCCCCCCACACTGTCCCCACTCCCCCCCACACTGTCCCCACTCCCCCCCCACACTGTCCCCACTCCCCCCCACTGTCCCCACTCCCCCCCCACTGTCCCCACTCCCCCCACACAGTCCCCACTCCCCCCCCCACTGTCCCCACTCCCCCCCCACACAGTCCCCACTCCCCCCACACTGTCCCCACTGTCCCCACTCCCCCCCCACACTGTCCCCACTCCCCCCCCACACTGTCCCCACTCCCCCCCCACACTGTCCCCACTCCCCCCCACAGTCCCCACTCCCCCCACACAGTCCCCACTCCCCCCACACAGTCCCCACTCCCCCCCCCACACTGTCCCCACTCCCCCCCCCACACTGTCCCCACTCCCCCCCCCACTGTCCCCACTCCCCCCACACAGTCCCCACTCCCCCCCCCCACTGTCCCCACTCCCCCCCCACACAGTCCCCACTCCCCCCACACTGTCCCCACTGTCCCCACTCCCCCCCCACATTGTCCCCACTCCCCCCCACACTGTCCCCACTCCCCCCCCACACTGTCCCCACTCCCCCCCACACTGTCCCCACTCCCCCCCACACAGTCCCCACTCCCCCCCCCCACTGTCCCCACTCCCCCCCACTGTCCCCACTCCCCCCCACACTGTCCCCACTCCCCCCCACACTGTCCCCACTCCCCCCCACACTGTCCCCACTCCCCCCCACACTGTCCCCACTCCCCCCCACTGTCCCCACTCCCCCCCACACTGTCCCCACTCCCCCCCCACTGTCCCCACTCCCCCCCACAGTCCCCACGCCCCCCACAGTCCCTACTCCACCCCACAGTCCCCACTCCCCCCACTGTTCCCACTCCCCCCCCACACTGTCCCCACTCCCCCCCACACTGTCCCCACTCCCCCCCCACACTGTCCCCACTCCCCCCCACAGTCCCCACTCCCCCCACTGTCCCCACTCCCCCCCCACACTGTCCCCACTCCCCCTCCACACTGTCCCCACTCCCCCCCACACTGTCCCCACTCCCCCCCCCCCACACTGTCCCCACTCCCCCCCACAGTCCCCACTCCCCACTCCCCCCCCACTGTCCCCACTCCCCCCCCCCACTGTCCCCACTGCCCCACACTGTCCCCACTCCCCCCCACACTGTCCCCACTCCCCCCCCACACTGTCCCCACTCCCCCCCACAGTCCCCACTCCCCACTCCCCCCCCACTGCCCCCACTCCCCCCCCACTGTCCCCACTGCCCCACACTGTCCCCACTCCCCCCCACACTGTCCCCACTCCCCCCCACACTGTCCCCACTCCCCCCACACTGTCCCCACTCCCCCCCACAGTCCCCACTCCCCCCCCCACAGTC